>MU912924.1:0-36235 GCA_036418165.1 Cooperia oncophora
GGTTAATTAGTTCAATAAAAAGAAGGGAAAAATGCTCACCTCGAATGCGTTCACAGTAACGAGCACTAGTAGGAGTAGTACGAGCTTTTTTGTCATATTGGGAATAGTGGAATGACTACATTCCATTGGAGAGGCCGTTTTATTAGCGATTTGTTTATGCAGCTGAACGGACTGTGCCGTGGGCCGTATGAGCTGAACAATCGCCCCAAATCCGATTGATTGCGAAAAAATTCGAAAAAACTCTGACTGAAGAAAAAATGCTATAAATGAGCAAAGCGTGTTTATAGATTAGCTCTCTTGAAGACATAAATGACCTTATTATAGAATTTTGGTAGGTTCTCCTCTTGAATTGCAGGACTTTCAGACCTTGCCAGGAAGGCCTTGATTGGGTCTCATCCGATGACTTTTCAAATCTGGAAAAAGCGTGCAATATTATCTAGTTGGGTAGCACATGACTTTCCTGCAGTACATAAAAAGTCTCCTTCCTTGAATCCGACTGAGCACTTCACGATTCAGGGCACATTTTCCGTCGTGGAATACACTGAAGCTCGTATTTGGACTGACAAAGGTTTTTACCGGGCCCATATTTTAAATTTATTTGAAATTTTCCAAACGTCGACTATATGCCTGCTTAGGCTACTATCAGAAAAGCTTTTATGTTTAGAGACAGAGTTCGGGAAAGATATGGATATATTTTGCGGTACCTCACTCGCCGAATCTGCAGACTGACTCCTGCCCAGACCAACTTGGACCCTCTAGCCCTACATAGAACGTTTACCCCCGAATGGAATAATTATTCATTTATCCGCATTCGCTGACTTTCACGGGTATACCCAAAACCCCTGAGATGCGGTGGGCGTGGCTGCGTACCCAAGCTGAACGTGGCGGCGGTCGAGGTTTTCGTGAGATATTTTCATTTTGGGACAATTGCAATCATGTCTTTGTTCAGCTCAGAACAAGATGACAGTTCTCTCAAATTGAAATATCTCCCGGGCTACCATGTTATGCCATGTTCAGATGCCACGCCTACTCCGTCAGAGGTAGGGAGTGTGACTGTGGACATATACGGTTGGTCGAAAAGTCCAGGGACACTGTGATACATTTCAGACTTGATGTTCTTTCACTGAACGAGCCTCTTAATTGATGAAGTGATCAGAATCAGTATTCAAGATGCATGCTTGTTCGCTGGACAATTTTCCGATTCTTTTCTCCCGGAAATCTGATGACAGTGGCAAGAATAAGGGCTCCGATCTCATTTGTCAGATGCAGCCAATTATGAGTTTTTTGTTTTCTGGTAAATACAATAGGGACCGAATAGGCGGTGATACCTTCCAATTGGAACGGGTAATTTTTTGGATGTCATCTTCACCAACGCGGTCATCGATCTACTTTTTTTTGACTGTGAACGCAATCGTGCTTGACTCTTTCGATTTCTGAATGTTATCAGAGTAGACTCCGGCAGCTGGCGCACCAATTTTCAGCGGCATCTCGTTGGCGTCTCACCAAGAACTCGAGTAACCTTTTCTGCAAGAGGATCTGCTTCTGGCTCCTTATGCGACTTTTCTTCATCAGCGATTGGAGATTATGCGCATGGTTAACCTAAGGCATCCATCTCTATTTTTCGCTCTCTATTTTTCTCAGAGAATCAGTCCGAAAAAGCGTTATGGAGAGCGGACTCAGCCGTCTAGTTCCCTTGGCAGACCGCTGCAATTCACCTGAAAATTCATTGTGATGGGAACCAATGAGCAAGATTGCGGACAGAGTGATAGTTATCCTATAGGTGTATGTAGCTTGAAGTGCTTGTCAACATTCAGTTGGTTATCATTGGTAGCGTCTCTAGAGCGTGGAGTAAACTGCTACCATTACTTCTGATGGTGCGACTACATAAGAAATAACATCCAGCTTGCGGTGCTGACTCAGCGAGCGTCCACTGAGACCCCGCGCACACATGACATACTGCACACTCTTTCTTCTTCAGTATAGCACAAATGTTGCTTCCTTGGCAGAGTCACAGTGGCCTAGAGGAAACCTAGAATATAGAATACTCGCAAAGTAGTAAAACCTTCGGTGAACGTTCGTGCTGTGAAAACTTCCATGATACAGAAACTTTAGGAATGCTGTATAGTAATCAAGGGTGAGAACACCAAAAATGCGCTTTGATTTCTTCTTGAGAGAAATTGTTCTGACGGTCGTAGGGGTTTCCAGTTGCAGAATTGCAATAAAAGGCAACAGAATGTTAGTGATACAAGAACGTTGTTTCCGTAGTAGATGTTCAGCCTTCGTGTGTTGGACAGCACACGAGAGGTTGTGACGACGTGGCGAACAAGTGTTGCAACTTGCAAGCAGCATCGCTCCGTGGTATTCCCACCGGTACCCATTTGTTCCAGGATGTCAAGAGAGGGAATCCGGAGCTCCACATACCGCCGAAGAGTGAAGATCAGAGGCACAGCCGCATTTGCCAAGGTTTCGAAGATCAGGTGGTCATGCGTTTTGGAGAGGACCGCTGGATCGGAGCGATTACAGAGGAATGGACTCCACGGGATGTCAGGCGGATACTTGACGACCATCTACGCAATGCTAAGACGTCTTCGTGGAACTCTGAACGAATGGTGTGGAGTTCATCGTGTCCCTCGAGAAGAGAGAACCCATTGGGCAACCCTAGCACGTTAGTTCAGTGGTTGGAGTGCTACAGCATATAAAGCTCAAGTTTTCCACAGCCCCATAACTCAGAATTCCGTTCTCTTTGATGTGAACTGCTTGGGCGCACGCTCGTTCCATCCCATCATTTACAATGAAGAATTCGGTCTTTACTACGTTGTGAGTAAAGAAGAAGTTCACAGGTGCACGCTACCGGTTCTCGTTTATTTTGTGCACACAGCAGCACACAAACAACGATGAACTGTAGCAGGCACTTACACTGCATATCTCAGCGATGGACTGGGCGTGGCTGCGCAGGTGCGCGTTCACGCGTAGATATTTTCATTTTATGCAGTGTAATCCAATCTTCTACCAGACAAAATCATGTTTTCAACCGTATAAAACTGCAATATCCCTCCACAAGCCACGGACAAATTCTCTGGGATATATGGGATTCATCTCTGGATATGGAGTGTGTATAATGTCCATTTTCTCTGGATCAGAAACATCTACCTTTATACATCTGCTCGGACTTCCTGAGCATCACCACATCGCAATGCTTTCTGACTCAACCTTTGAATCTTCTGCAGCGGTGTGCCATCTAGGTTACTGACAACAAATTTCCCGCGGCTGCGCGATGTTCTTTTGAGAAAGTGAACAACGACTTCATTGCTATTGCATACTGCGAGTGCGCGCTCTGGTGTGATCTGTTGGCAGCGCTCATCACGCATCATGTTCAACGTCAGAGCATAAGCTATGAATGATGAGCGAGACTGTGAGACATCGCATGGCACTATTTACCTTCGGTGACGTGAGGATCAAACATCACGTCGATGAACATCGTCTCGTTCGTCGATCTACAGAAAGTGAAGTCCATGCGAACCACTCTACTTGAAGACCCCGAATACCGAAATTTCGAATACCGAAACCCATCAATTATGTGAGTTTTACATTGAGTGTTTTCCAGAGTCCTCCCCCTCCCCTTCCCTCCCTCCTCTTCTTGGCCAGCGTCCCGTCACTACGTCGCGTGTTAGCGCTGGAGCCCTACGCACAAAACAGAAGTTAAGAACAGAATTCAAGGGTACAGCTGAAAAAATCAGATCACGTCCTCAAAGACAGTTCCCGCGATCAAGTGTTACGGGTAGCAGGCGTTCAATAATGAACAAGTAGCCCATGAGTAACTCCTCAGTAGAGAAAAAAGCGTAAAAAAGCTCGAGAACTTCTTTAACAGAGACCCTCTGCAGTGGGACTGAAGCCTTAGACAAGTTTGTCGAATGTCAGACAAGCCCCCAATCAGCAGGATTCGTAGTGCAGCCACCTGCAACGGCATAGAAAATCGCCCTACGACGCTCCAGGCAACACTATGTACACACGCGATTCCGTTTGCTAGCCGTTGTCTTACAGAGTTACAGTACGCGGTTGCACCGGTTGCAAAACTCACGCGTCTCTAGCTTCGTTATCTCGCCATTTCGAGTGACGAAAGTGGTATATTCTCTGCGAGTGCGGACAACGATGCCAGATGCAGACGCATGTTGCTGATCATGATCGCGGGAAGGGTCTTTAAGGAACATATCCAGTTGGTTCTCTTCCAGATACGTCGCCTGACAGCGCTGGAGCGCGTTTTTTAACTGGTTATTGACGTCTTTATCTCTAAGCTTTTTGAGAGCTTGTGACTCTTCCTTCAGAAATGATATGTTGCGAAACGACGAGCGCGATCATTCATAAAGCTTCCGCGCGACAGGTACAAAACTAGTAGCGAAACAGGCGGAACGGATTAAGTAGGTGCAATCTCTTGAACCTGCCAATTTTCAAGTTTGAGTGGCTACAACATCGTTCTCAGAAGACCCAGTGCAAAGCTCAAACCGGCGATGAAACTAGAAATTTCCTCAAACGAATCACTAGAAGACCTTCTACAAGGGTCCATTTTATTAGGTTGTTCGAAAAGTCCTGCGACACTTTGATTGAACTATTCTAGAAAAAGACCAAAAATCATTTTGAGATTAGTGGAGACTGTCTCCTGGGGTTTCTGAAAATGGGTATATCATGGCTCCGTGGAAGTTTTCAAAGCTTAAAAAGAGATTGAGGTACTTCTCGACCTATCCCATATTATGAGTTCCTGTAGGGCAACTCCGCCATAGTCGAGGAAGCTAACACTTACGTTGTCTTGAGGAAGGATATCGCTTGCCATAGCAGAGAGTTCCTTTTGCATCAGCGCTTCCAGGCTGGACTTATTCAACTCGGAAGTAGGCAATGTATAGGTCGGCCACCAGCACAGAATGACGGCCCTTTACTCAAGCTTCTTGAGGCGCAGCCGAACGTAACCACCAGTAAGTTGGCAACCTCTCTAGGCTCCACCTAACTGACAACTGCCATGCTTTCTCTTTGGGGCTTTCTCCGCAGTCTCGGTTATCGGAAAATTTTATGAAGGATGCCTCATGAGTTGAACCCCTCTGACAAGTCATACCGAATGACCGTGACTGAGTTTTTTTTTCCTTGTACACACTGGAGGAACATTTGTGAGATCTTGTGGTTGGTAGAGAGTGGTGGGGTCCTTGCGTACATCTTGCACATGTTCCTCGCAGGATCTCTCAGAGAGAAAAGTAGATTGCACAGCCAAAAGCAGATGTGCATGGGATAAAGATTTCAGTAGGTTATTGGTGGGACTTCAAAGCGGTATCTCTGGATACTAGCATAACGGTAAGGACTACAGTCCACTCTAACCAACCTCACAACATGGATGACGTCACGCTTGAATTCTTCAAAAATACTCAATTTTTCTCTACCGCTCGGCAACACACCAAAAGATCGTGGATCTTGACTGAGAATGCACCAATTAGAAGCAAAGAAAAACAAACATGGGAAAGGAATACACTCCACAACACAGATGATCCGTTTCGCTCGGTATCGCAGACGAATCATCATTGTCTAGCCAACCCCCGAGCATCATCAGTGCGATAGCGTTGAGACAATGAGGACATAGACATACAGTAGGGGAAGGTGCTGAGAATAGCGACAAAAGACGAGAGCATTGTAAAAAGGGGGTAACTGCAGATTTCAGCATCAAGATGATAACGAATTATACATAATAATGAAAATTATACATAATAATGAAAAGTGATATAACACGAAGTGTGCTGTAAATACGTGTGGAAGGAAGGGAAAAGGAGTAAACCGGCAAAACCACTGAGAGAATGTTGAGTATAAGAGAAGGTATACCAGAAATAAATCAATTAAAGTATAGTGGAAAGAAGGGAATTAGTGTTGATCACTGCTGCAAATGAGTAAACCTGTGACTAGTCTATTTATCTTTCTATAGTTATTTGCGATTGAGTACTTGCTAATCTTATAAATTTATTTTTATAAATACACTTAACAATGCTAGTAATAATAAAATCTTCCTCGTAGCCATTTTTCAAAAGAGTGGTGATCATATCCGTTATTTTGCTAACGAAAGCGTTGAAGAACGAACAAGTGTTCGCTAACCTCAAAGTTTCCGTATATATAACAGAGGATTTGTTGATAAGAGAGATATTTGTGTCCCTATACGGAAATCTGATAACACTGAAGGTAAAATCATCCGTTTTATTATACAGCTTGGTACTAATTTTACCGTTAATGATATTAATTGTTAAATCTAAATAATTACTAGAAACCTCACTCCTATGAGTTTTTTTCAACTGAAGGGTATTTTGATAAACTTGAGAAAGTAGTTCATCCACATCATCATCAGTTTGGTTGTGAACAACAAGCAAATCATCCATATATCTATATGGGATGAACAGCTTGGTTTTATTAAACTTTTTAGATTTAGCATAGTCATATTCCATGACAGAAAGCGTAAGATCTGCTAGTAGTGGACTGAAATTGCCACCTTGTGGGACACCTTTAGTCTGTTTGAACGTATTATTAGCAAAAAGACAAAAGCTGTTACGTAAAAGATAGTCAATAAAGTATACTAAATCGCTGGATTTGTAATATCTGTAGTTGTTCTTGAGTTCTTTACCATCTGTATAGAAAACATGGTAACCATTAGTGGCAATAAAGGATCTGTTGGCATTTTTGAAGCAAATGTTAAGGAGTTCCTGCATTTTCTTAAGAATAAGATCATGCTCTAAATTTGTGAACATGTCAGTGAAATCTGCTGTGTAAATTTTGAGATTGTCGAACGTGATGTTGTGTAGTTCGTGACTTATATTAATATTACTTATAGACCAGTATGTCTTGATAGTCCTGTTGCGATTCCGAATTGCTTTAGCATAGTTTATGAAGTGATTTTTAAGATGTGTGAAGATTATGCGTAATTCCTGAGCCAGTGGTTTAATACTACTGCTATGTGCACCTGTGATGTACCTGAATTTAACTGGGTTCTTATGTAGCTTTGGTAAGGCATATATAGTAGGTATTTCTGCATCAATGGATATATTGATATTATTCTTTACACAAAGGAATTGTGTTTCAATATTAAAGAATACTTGTTCGTATGAGGCATCAACTCATATGTGTTATTACTATTTCCATAGACAAATGTGTGGTTGGCAGCATCATAAGAAATGCCCATTTCATGCATAATGTTCAGAAGGTAGAACTTCTTACAGATGATGCCATAGTTATTATTTGCTTTGTCGAGTGGGCAGAACACGTATTTTTCTTGATATTGTTTGATTAAGTTGTAAGGTATGTGTTCTCCTATATCTTCAATATTAGCCTTTGTCAGTAAAGGTTTTACTTTGTCATGGTAACATGAACGAAAATGTTTATATAATAGATTAATCTTGTGATTGCTAGCCTTGTATTTATATTTAAAATAATTTATTATCTTGTTGAGTGTATCTTCAAACACCATTCTAACTTCTTGTCTTGTTATGCCTGTGTCAGATCTATATTTGGTCCCTTTACTCAGTAGTCTTCTGAAACCATCTTCTTGTATAAGATTTACATTTCCTGTGATAACGTGTTCATGATTTTTATCCACATATTCTTGTACTGTATTTGTAGTACATATACAATCGTTGTTGAGTATTTGCTTCAATTTTTCGTTGTCGAGATCTTTCAACACTTTGTTGTAATTGCAAATTTTGCTAGCCATTGTGTTGCTGTACTTATAAATGATTCTAATTGGGGTGAAATCACTGCTCCTTCCATTATCGTTGAGTAGTATATCTCTAACAGTACGTGAATTGAAGATTCTGTTGAAGGGTATTTCATTAAACACCCTGCTTTTGAAACTGACCTCTACATTATGATAGTTCTTTTTGGTGATTTCTTTTGTGGTAGTGTCAAAATGAAAATGAGCTAGCAGACAAAATATTAAGTACCTAGTCTTATTATTAACTCTTTGTAGAAAGTCTGCAGACATGGAGAGTTCAATTAGTTTCTTAATTTCTTCTTTACGCAGGCTTTTGAGCATTCTGAAGTAATGAATAGGTTTGAGTGTTTCACTATTACTTGTTATCGTTGCTATAATATTATCGTATGTGCTTACTTTAATTTTTTTACTGCTTCTTTTTCCTCTATTTATCCTTTGTTTGTAATTTTAAGAGAGAAGAAGGGATGATTGCCCTTGTACATGAGAGGATTATCTATATTTGTAATGTTTCCATATCCCTTTATGTTATCGTTCAATCCAAAGGGATATGCTGTCATTAGAAGTTTGATCCAAAAAAGTTCCTTTTCTATTAATGTGGTTTTATCATTAGACTTCATACAGTCTAGTACTTGTACCGTTATACCTCTATCACATTTGTAAAAGTGATTATATAACGGTGTGTGTACCTTGTGTGAAAAAATATTAGAAAGATGTTCTCCAATTCTTTCTTTTAATTTTCTTACTGTCATTCCAACATATTGTATCCCACAGCCATTGCATGTTAAACAGTAAACTACATTTTTAGCGTTACAATCTGCATCTGCTTCTTTATATGTGTTAATGTATAAATTTGTAACGTTTGATACAATGTAATTATCTGTATTAGTTATATCACATGTTCTACACTTCTTTTACATTTGCAACCCTTGTTATCGTTACCAAAGTCGTTGAGTTTGAAGTGATTGGCCCCACCCCTTACCTTGTGGAACCGGGTGGTGGAGTAATAATTTGTAGCGCTGACTTTCGCATTTTTTGACCTAAGATCTAAGCGCATGAGCGGTCAAACCCATACGCAGAGAGCAGACTTCCCGAAGGTTCGGCAGGGCTGCTGCCCAGGGGGTGGCTCTCCCTGCAAAACTACCAGCGCTGGGGGCGCCAAAAACTGTCCGCTCTTGCCGTTTTTGACTTGTATAACCCCGTCAGCGCTAGTCCCTATTTTTTGAAGAGGTATGGCCCTCTTTTTTGAGAGGCATGGCCCCTCAGTGTGTTAATGATAGTGTGTGAGAAGTATGGGACATGTTAAATACAACAAAAAGTAGAAAAAAGAATGAAAAAAAGAAAGGAAAAACGCGCAGGGCCAACCAGTAATAAACAAGGATAGCAAATGAAACGAAAACCATCTATAGCCTAGGCTAAAGTGTAATACATGTGCCACATATGAGTATAATCCGTGATACAAGAGAGTAGGAAAAAGTTGAAAGTAGTAGGGTTCATTTCCATATATAATAGTGAAAATTGCGGTAAAACAGCCAATGTCGAAGCAAAAAGTAACAGTCTGTCATACCCAGCTTATTCATCAAAGTTAGCAGTCTCTAACTACTACCTTTTTTGGATCCCTACGCATCCTTAAGACGCAAAAATCTGAAAATCGAACGTCCACTCAAAATGAGCGTCCACCTCTTTTCTATCATAGTTGCCGTAGTTCTATAAGAATGGAAATGAGAAGCTGTGCAAAAGAAGGGCACTAGTCCTAGTCCTTAGTGGTGATTACCTTGTAGATTGGAGATGTCTTTTAGTGACTGAAAATTTAGTCCGAAAAATTGGTCAAAGTGTCGCAGGACTTTTCGAACAACCTAATATAAAAAAACAGCCCGAGTATCATTTCTCGGTGCCGCGGTTTCCGTTTGCATGCAAGCTATCTACCGTTAAAAAATGCATAAGTTTGTTCACGCCTAATCTTCTCAAGAGCGATGAAAATGTTGAAATCTTTGTGCTGCTGTTCTTGTCTATCCTTACCAAGCTCTGTTACTGCTTAGTTTTCTAGTAGCAGATGCCGTTGTAAATAAAACGAGTAAATTTTTTACAGACTACAAAAATGGATGTTTCGACTACAATGCCCACAACCCTTTTTGAAGTTAACGCTATTTTTTCAGAACGCGTCCCCCACTTGCAGTCAATGTGAATTGTGGAAAGGTCGACCAACTCAGTCATAGAGTGCGTTACCTTGGAGTGCATTCCACACAAATTTCTCATGGAGCTTGAAGCTAATTTGGTCTACAAAAGAATTACCCCGAGTCGGATAATGCGCATAGCGATTCCACCTGGGAGAATGGCTATTCCCCACTCCCTCATTGACTTGAATCATCACTCCTTCTTTCTTTCATTCATTTCTTGGATTCACCAACTCACTAGCTCCACTTTTATCCCTTAGCCTCCTGATGTCATCGTTACTGCCGTTGACTACTAGTCTTGATGCCTACGATCCTATTCCAGCGACCTTGAACACGGCCATCTCCTCGGAAAACTCCTGATTTTTGATCCTATGTTGTTTTTCGGTCGTGTGCTTCCTAGCTTGAAACCAGTTGTAGAGGCTTCCAAAGTGGCGTGTTTCTATTCTCGCCACATACGTATTACGTCAGTTACAAACCGTCGTATAGGAAAGGGCATGGCCAGCTTCGGTGAATGTCCATACCCACAACAAAACAAGTGCCAGGCTGCTATTAGCAGTATTAGGCCGGACCTGTAAGACGTCAACAAATTGTTTTTAAAAAATTAGAACACATTGCGAATTGCTGGTCCCCGCTTACTGAATAGTGTTCTTCAAGATTTTAGGAACACGTAATTGCTTTGTGTGAGTTTTCGAAAATTAAAACCCTAGAATCACGGTGCTTCCCGGCTTACTCTACACTATGACTTCTTGCAAGGTCGCTCTGTTTGGTGTGAGCAAGCTAACACCTAGGCTGTAACACCTGTATATCTCTCACTGATCACTCCCACTGATCGTCGAGTTGGCGTCAGTAACGTCTCCATCGGTCTCTGCAACGTGCAAGGACTCTCTCTGCTCGAGGGACATGAATTTCATGCCATTCGTTCAGGGCTTCCACGAATAAGCCTGGCCATCTCATAGGCGGTCGTTCGCTTGACATCCCGTCAAATCCAGCTGGTGATCGCTCTGGTCCAGCAGTCGTCTCCAAAACGCATGACGTGCCCGGTCTACCTGATCTTCGAAACCTTGGCAAATGCGGCTGGCGTCTCTGATCTTCGATCGTCGGCGGAGTGCGGAGCTCCGGATTCTCTCTCTCTCTCACTTGCGTGTAGCGGGAAACTCCGAGCATCGCCTTTCGATGGCGCGTTGAATAACGCCAACCGCATGCTCATCCTGCTTTCGTAGAGTCCAAGTCCTGAGGCATAAGTCAAACCAGGAAGGACCGCGGAGAAGAAGAGGGTACAGGTCTGGTGTTCTTCGCCTTCCTTCCTCGATGTTCACGAGTTCACGAAAGCTCCCAAAGCCGCTCGCTTCCTCCTGCTCAGCTCTGGTGCTAAGTCATTCATCATATTGATTTCACGACCCAGGTACACATAGCTAGAGCATTCAGAGATGGTCGTTCCGTTGAGCGTGAATGGGGCATCAGAAACCAATCCGTTTCTCATGAACATCGTCTTCGTTAGATTCAGCCGTAGACCGATTTTTCCACACGCGCAGTCGAATTCAGCCAGCATTCGTTCCGCTTGCTCGATGTTTGGTGTTATCAAAACGATGTCGTCAGCAAAGCGGAGATGGTGTAGTTGCCGACCGTCGATCTTCACTCCCATGTCTTCCCATTCCAGTTGACGCATGACGTTCTCGAGAGAGGCGCTGAAGAGCTTGGGCGAGATGGTGTCGCCCTGTCGGACCCCTCTCTTCACATCAATGATGATCTCCTTGTAGAATGGTGAGATCTTGGTCGTGAAGTTGCTGTAGAGCTCACGAAGAATCCTGATGTACTGAGTAGGAATACCCTGGTTGCCCAGGGCTTCGATAACCGCTTCTGTCTCAACGGAGTCGAAGGCTTTCTTCAAGTCGATGAACGTGAGACATAGCGGCATCTTGTACTCTCGCGATACTTCAATGAGCTTCGTTACCGTGTGGATGTGATCGATCGTGCTGAATCCTCTTCGAAACCCTGCTTGCTCGCATGGCTGTCCTTCGTCTAGTGTTCTGCCAATCCTGTTCAGGATGACTCGTGTGAAGAGTTTGTAGACTACAGACAGCAGGCAGATTGGGCGATAATTGCCAATGTCTCTCCCTTCTTGTACAGCAACACAGTCTTGCTGGTTTTCCACGAGGTGGGTACCTTGCATTCCGACAGGTAGCGCGTGAAGAGTCGAGCCAGAGTTTTGACAAGAACTGGCGGAAGATTCTTCAGATGTTCGGGTCTGATCCTGTCGGGCGGACGGTTCTTCACGGGCGTGTCGGATTTCAGAAGGGAGAACTGCCACTTCGTATCCATCCTGCTCCAAGCGGTATGGTGGCAGGTGGACGTGGCTGTCAAAGAGATCAGAGTAGAAGTCGTGGATGACCTTCTCCATTGCCCTTCTGGATGCGGTGATTGTGACTGATGTGTGATTGTGTGTGAGTGATTGAGCTTCCGATGCAAGCGTCCGTGCGTTAAAAGTACGGATCCTCCGTTGGCCCTGAGATTCTTGCAACTTCGCCCGAGCGGTCTCAGCCGACACTTCCCTGTCAAAGGTTTTCTCAGGTACAGGGGAATGAGGCCCATATTTATTACTGTTTTCGGCGTGAAGAAATTTGACCACGCGTAGCTCGCCAGGCTCTGACGTGGCACCCTCCGCATTGGTACGGTTTGGAACAGTCCAAACCGTTCACCCCACGCCACGTTGAGGCTGCGGATAGGATTCGTGGGGGCACCTAGGCTGTACTCGGGAAGAATCGCTCACTATATCACGGTGTTATATTAGCTCTTGAAATCTTGGAAGATTCCACGCGAAGTTGAAAAGCGTATTGGCAAGAAACGGTCTTTTATACTCATCGCGGACGCCAACCGAGCGAAATAATCCGTAACTTGGCAACAACCCTAGGATACATCTACGTGTAAGCGAACAACCAACTTCACCGTTTCGACTGGTGGGAGCATTTTTTATCCTATTCACAGCAGCGGAAAAAAAGTTGGACAAAGCCAAATCAAATCGGAATTTCCTATCAAATTATTACTTGATTTTCTAGAATTGTGTACCGAAATATTGTGGATATAACCGAAGTATTCTGGAAGTGTTTCCAGTTCTGTTAAAACAACCTAAGAAAACACATTTATGTGAAATCTAGGTTTTAACACCTGGGATCTGGATGACGAAGTGATCAAGTGAACCTTCACCTTCAGCCTTCATCTCAACATCATCAGGCATCTTTGACTTTAGGCATGAATCAGAGGGAAGAAGATCGCCAACACGAGTGAGAGCTCCTTGCATTTTAAGAAATTTGGAGTCGAATATCCGTTGATACCCCTGAGGCTTCTGTGGAGTTGAATCCACGATGATGAAGGCACTAATCATGTACAATAGTAAGCAAACAATATTCGGAACGCTGAATTATTTTCATGTTGAATTCTCACTATCTACTCACCTTTTCACTGTATTGCTTATGAAAAAGAGCTTCAGAACTGTTTAAAACGCAGCTTTTTTGGTTTATTTTTTTTGTCTGCAACTGTATGTATCTGTTTTTTTTTCGAGCATTGTTGGTCATATCGAATCCCCGAATTGAACTGTAGGGTTTAGGACACAGTTGTGTCTCCAGGTATTGCCTCAGTTAAGTGGAGGCGCTATTTCAGAATATCTCACAAAGTGGCCAAAACGGAAAGAGATTGAAGCTGTCCAGGAGCCGCCAATTCTCACGGGTGAGAGTGGCTTCTGTCTACGTCTGTCAGATCTCAGAATAAAAAACTGTCGTCTGACCAACAATGAGGATCATTGCCGTATGCAAGCATTGTCATCAAATGCGAATCAGGTGTATGACCTCTGCTGGCACTTTCGCACCTCCACGTACGTGATTTGATGATTCTCCTCATTTACCTTATGTACCATGTATTGCTGTCGTACAAAGAGCTCCAGAACTATTAAAACGCGATTTTATGGCTTGTTCCAAGTTTTCTTTTTCCGCAGCTGTATTCCCTATGGGTTGTGCCAAGGTGGCAGGGCGAGGGACGGTTGTTGCCAGGTCCCACATCTCAAACATATTGAGATGACTAAGACACATTGAATGCATATCGATATCGTCTATTGGGTGGGCTATTATGGAATGCTTTTCGATGCGTACAACAAATAGGGTCACATTTCACACTAGTCAACCCCCTAGAAGCGTGAAACTTTATGAATGAAGCTTACAGATTCAAGGCCAAACTTTTCCTACTCCATAGATCCCTTTTCGTGACCGTGCACGCCCGCATGTGAACATTGTGCAAAGATTGTTGATGTTGAGTCTGAAAATTTGATCAAACCCAGTTTATTCACCCGATTTGATGCCTTCCGGCCGTTCCCTATTTAGGTTCTGCATCCATTCAAGGAAAGTTTCAATAATCAAGAATTCTATTAACAGGAACCGCAAAAAAGCGGAATTGAACACGCACCTATGGAATGGACAGTTGTACTGATAGTGAGATACCGATGGTATTTTTCTTATAGAGTGGAAATCAATCGATAAATTCACGGCCTGAATCTTCTTCCGAAGAACGGCCCATGGTCCAGACCTAGCGGTTTTCCGGTCCAACCCATTACAATAAGGGTTCGGTCTCGTGGTAACTGTCAACTTTCCTTTATAGAGATCACCGCGATCATTTGGCTGCCACGAAATCCTACAGCGAAAGCAGATAAGAACCAGTGGGAAATGCACTAGTTCTTCAATAACTTCATCTAAAAGGCTTTCTTTGGATTCGTCCAGACGGCTCTCTGAAGCCCTCTAAACCCTTGTGACATTGAACTTTTGACATCATTGAGTTACACAGTCAGAAATCACGTTCAACCCTATGGAACCCCTTCAAAGGAAAGGTCTTACGAATTTGACATATTGGAACCCAAAGGAGTAGCGCAAGTGGGCGCGATGGTATCCTCACTGTGCCCATAGCAGGTGCGCAACGTTTTGTAAGAACAGTCGGTCAGGGCCGTCGACTTAGCGGAAGTGTTCACCGTCTCCCTGTTGCACCTGGGCGCGCCTAATTTTACATAAACTAATAATAATTTTACACAAACTCATTATCTGGCTTGAAAGTGCTAGTTGTGGTACTGTGACTTAAAGAAAAATGCGTTTTTAAAAATATACGAGGACGGTTCAAGGTATTTTCGGAATGACATTCGCTGAAGCTATAAGTACAAAATTTCATTTACTTATCATCAATGCTATTTAGTTATTCTAGTGAAAGAAGACCGGAATGACTGATGCGACAATGTTGAGAAAATGATTACTGAAAAAAAATTGAGAAAATGAAAAGAAAATTGAGAAAATGAAAAGAAAATTGAGAAAATGATTAGTGATTACTTCTTGCTTCCCAGCCTAAAAAACGTGGAAAGTGTTTATCTGACGATGAAGGGCCAAGGGGTATTGAAAAGTTAGTTTCGAAAGCAAACAAGTGTATTGAGGTTATGGGGGACAACACCGAAAAATAAATTTTTCAGATTTTCCTGCTTTCCCTTCATACCTATGCCAAGAACATCGAACGCCCTCACATGTTCCAAGAATTGGTCAATATCCTCGGTATTTAGCCTGCTATAAAACCCATTAGGTTCTACAAAAGTCCATTATTTTCACACTTCAATGTTTTCTCTTAGCACTTTATAACTCCCATGAAGCGCGACTCTGCTCTGTACCCTTACATAACGCGGTATCCTTAGTCGCGGATCCCTCCATGACATCTCAATGCCTCGCGAGAAAAAGAATGAGATGAGTATAAAAAGAGGATATTATGGCTCACATGTGCCTTACTCTTGTTACGGCTCGCATGGATAATCTCTATCCCCCTGCATGAAAAAAGCGCCTACAATGAGCTCATCATATAGCGATGATGGCTGTCTGAACGATATACTAGTCAAGTCATTGCTACAACAAATGATACGTAGTGGTGATGAATGTGTAAGACTAGTACGCGGCAACTTTTTTGTCGGCTATCGCCTTGAACGACGATTCATGGCAGTTGATCGGCTGTATTCCGAGATCCGCGACCGCCTCAGGTATAAAAGGAGGCGTGGATCCGGTAGACAGGCGCCCGCTCGATCGCCGTCGCGTCATGGTAAGTGCTTAGGAAATGCTGTGCTTACATTTTGTACTAGAATAAGAATAACATGCATATCATTCGTGAGAATCCCACTCTTTCTTGATCAGCTGATTTCCGATTTTTGATAGCAGTGAGAAGCTAGCAGGTCATACTGTAATCTAAAGCAAGCTCTTCTTGAGGAACGCTTGCTCGTCTTTTCAAGCTTCAACAGTCTCTTGCAGGACTTTATTTATGCTGATTTCTATATAATAATTTATTATAATATCTGTGACCGCACGGTCTGGGATCAAATCCCGGATGGGCTTCCCGCCCAGGCCAACCAAGCCTTCTACCCTCCGGGACGGTAAATTGGTACCAGATTCGTCTGGGAGGATAAAACACTGACTTGTACATCGGCTGGCCCCCGCAAGTCATTGTATAGGCCACATCGCATTCAATAAGCCACTACAATTCTCAGTGGGTAGAATGCATCCCAAAAAGTGATTGATCAACACGAAGACTTTATCTTTTATCCTTATCTGTGATAGTGAGGGGGAGGTGGTGTTGTGGCAAGTGACACGCTTATTCCCACGCGGTCCGGGAGTCAAATCCGGGCCAACAATGCCCTCTGTCCCCCGGAGACGGTAAACTAGTACCAGGGTTCCTGGGAGAATAAGAACACTGACTTATACATCGGCTGGCCCCAGTAAGTCATTGTATAGGCCATATCGCATTCTACAGGAACCCCAGACGTATCCACGGATAGTCATCCCCAAATTTCTTAAAACTCCATGGAACTTCTTATCCGTGTTATTGTTCTTTCTACCTTCAACTCGTGCTTAAAGTCCTCCCAAAGCTGATTGGCTGAACATCAAATTCCAGTCAATTCTATAGAAAATTCTAATTTTTCTGGCTTGTTCCAAGCTTTTCGCCCGCAGCTGTATGTCAGTAATTTTACAGGAATTCCCAGAAAAGGAACTCTCCCGCATCACGTGAAAACCACTTTAAAATACAGAGCTTCTGCGGACAGGCACTGAGCAGCTCTCTTTTGAGGCGCACCGCGTTTGGTTGGTGGTACCTCCACGCATTGGACTTCCATTTGGAACCTCAGCACCTTTGGATCCTCCACACAGTTATCGACGACAGGGAGCTGGAAGTGCTTTGTCGCAGAACTAACCTATCTAAACTCAGTGTATCACTTCTTCTGGACAGGTCTACCATCAAGATTCCCTGGGGAGCCTAAGGCTGCGCATCATGACCATAGGGTTTGATTTGATCGTCGAACAATGCACCGATGGCCGTTGTCCCATCTTCATCCCGTGCTCTATTGAAAGTCACCTTTACGTGTCAGGATCTTGAGGCGAATGGATCAAACAAAAACCATCGCAAACCATCGCGGCCTGTCGTCTCACATCCAACTGTTTCTAAGCCTCTTAAGCGTCTCCTCTGAGACACATTTTCATGCATCGTTGGACTGAATATCCGTAGAGTCTTCTTCGATTGTCCCACAGATTCGGCTAGAATCCTCAGCAGGTTTGATTCTTTTGTGAAAACCATGGCTTGAAAGATTTCCTCTCAAGCGTAGCTAATGGCTAAATTTCTTCCATCTTCGGAATTAGAACATTTAAGCGTGAGCGCGTATACGCTTCATCTATCACTTTACATTCCACGGGCCCATCTTTGGCAACCGACTTGCCGATGACGCGGATCCTCTGCTCTGTAGTCCGAGGGAGGTGAGGTGGCATCAGAAGTCAATGGGATTGCCCTTTTTGAACTCATCAGCGCAGAAAACGTTTCCTGAGAGTGCCTTTAGTCACTAAAAATTTCGAGGAAATTTTGATTTCGGAGATAGGTAGCTTGTAAGAGTTTTCATCTCAAGCCACTGGTGCTGTGCACTGTGCAGGGTAGTCCAGCTGGATGTTTGCTATTCAAATCATCCCCAGCACTCGAAAATAGTCCAAGAGGTTATAACTGGTTTACGAAACCCAAAAACCTCGTTATTGGAGTAGCCATAACCAGAACCAGCACTTCACAATGTCATGCACTATGAGAACTTCCCGTTCCCACAACTAGAAATTATTTTCGATACGAGAGAAGTTCCTGAAAATTCGTCTTCCACTCATTCATCACACTCACAGTGAGCCTCTCCGCAGCATGTAGATCCCTGCCCGCGGGGATACACACTGGCGTTGGGAAAAGAAGGGGGGGGGGAGAATTTTCGAATGACGATTTACTTTACTAGAGAGCACCCGACGTACTACGTCCTGGCTGGCTCTGTCGAATGGAATAAGATTTCCTGAAAATTGATTACCAGATATTTCAATCGGATGGATTGTGGACTGCAACGATTCCCGATTTCCTTGTTTCCTTAAGAGCTTTTGCATAGAGTGTAAATCTAAAGGCAGGCAGAGCGTATGAGTATATACGAATGAAATTGTTCGGATGAGCCTCTGGCGGCGAGCTATTGGCGGTGTTCAGACCAAAATAGTCCCTCCCTTGAGAAAGTACAGCGCAACCTCCTTCTCCAAAAAAGGTCATTCCATTCGATCGTTCTCACGAACGTTCCCTTGAAAAAAAATCATCGAAACGGCTCGAAATATGGTGAAGTAGGGCTACAAGATTTTCAACAGTTTTCGGCACTATTGAACTATTCCTACCCCAAAAACTCAAAAAAAATTTTTCGCTGAAACGTTGCCTATAGATGTAATTCGATGCGCTGATCACGAATATCACATCCGTTTTGGCGTCATTTGGCGCCATTATGCGCCAATTTGGCGCCCACCACTTTTTTCACCAAAGTCGATGAAAATCTGCAGGGGGTTACTTGAGGTCCTGATTACGAATCTGACATTCATTTTGGCGTTGGCGCCATTTGGCGCCATTATGGCGCATAATGGCGCCAAATGGCGCCAGCGCTTGAAACCAGTGTGATATTCGTGATCAGGATGTCGATTAACCCCCATATGCAAGTTTTCATCAACTTTGGTGAAAAAAGTGGTGGGCGCCAAATTGGCGCATAATGGCGCCAAATGACGCCAGCGCTCAAAACGGATGTGATATTCGTGATCAGCGCATCGAATTACATCTATAGGCAACGTTTCAGCGAAAAAATTTTTTGAGTTTTGGAGTTAGGAATAGTTCAATAGTGCCCAGTTCTCGTCTGCAACGGTTATTTTCTATCACACACTATAAATTGTTGTCAATTATCAATTGGTATCCATTCTTCATAAATTGACTGACCATTTCACTGACTGGTAATTTAATTTTCATTCCACTGTCACGTTGATCCGAATAAGATTAATATTCTCTATATTTCTACGGCAACCTGGGCTGAAGTCGACCCGGGATTCTGTGGTGCGTGGTGTCGTGACATGTGGGGTTTACTAACGCCTAAGCCATCCAAACATTCTACCTTCCGTTAACGGTAAGTTGGTACCAGATTTGTCTGGGAGGATAAGAACACTGACTTGTACATCGGCTGGCTCCTGCAAGTCTCAACAAGTATACACCACACCGAATTCAGCCACTACGATTCTGAATGGAAGTAGAATGCGTGGCACATCCCACAAAGGGACTGATCTCACCAGCGAAGGCTATCCTTTTCTATATTTCCATGGCAATATTCGCTATATTTCTATTGTAATATTAGCTATATTTAAATGGTTAGTTCACTTGCACTCATGAGCTTCATAAGCTGTGCACATACAGCAGTGGATGACCCATTGTGATGGATGAGTCGGGAATTTTGTTGCTTCTAAAGTTTTAAAAATAAATCGAAGCACTACAAAATGTCACTAGTCATCCACTACTCCATTTTCTTCTCTGTGGTTTGCCACTGCATGAGAACAAGCTTCCGCTCACCAGTCATGTTTTTGACTAGACTCCTATCCATCTCAATTCCATCGATGAATGGTCAGCGTTACAACCCGTTCACGGGAGCAGCATTCAGCTTCAGGTTTCAGAGAAAACCACACTCGGAGGCTCACAGCCATTATTGTAGCTATGAATACTGATGAGGGAGAGGTGGTGTTGTTGAAAGTGGCATGCTTACCACTTGCGCGGTCCTGGGTTCAAATCTCGGGTCGAATCCCGCCCAAGCCAACCCTTCTATGCTCCGGGGACGGCAGATTGGTACCAGATTCGTCGTGTAGGATGAGAACATCGAATTGTACATTGCCTTGCCCCGCAATTCATTGTTTGGGCTACTACGAATGGAAGTAGAATGCATGTCTGTTCCCAAAAAAGGATTGTTCAAAGGTGAAGATTTATTTTCGTTTTTATGATTTTCGTTAGAAGCGGCACCGTTTACTTTTATTTTCTCTTTTTCGGGCCAACTGAGTTCCTTCTAATGACTGTAACTTGCAACAGGTTAGAGCATCGGTGAGGGTCTGTTTAAAGCAGTATCGTCTGGCAGGTCGTTTTGGCCGCTGGAGAGAGACAGCCATATTTAATTGGTAAATAGGGCTCCCTAGTTCTTCGTTCGCTATAGAGCCCCTCCTTTTTTCGCTTGCTAGCAGCGTGGAGCCATCATGTGCTGCTATTTCTGTTAGTTGGATTTACTAGTTCATTTGTATTGTTTCCCCACTCCAGCTCGACTGCAGAGAACCTACCGACACCACAATTTCACATATCACGATCCTGCACCCTCGTGGCAAGTCGCCCCTTATCACGCTTGCTCCATCCGTGGTGAGCTCTAATCGAGACTAGTCGGGCTTTACTATTAACTTATTCATTGATCTTGTGTAAAATACATGAGACCTTCCGGGAAAGCTAAATTGGTATCATGCTCATAGACGGAGGATAAAACCACAGAATTTCCCATCGGCCCGCCCAGTAAGTCAATTCATAGGCATACTAGAAGACGATGAGATTCAGTGTAGAAGCGCGTGCCGCATCATAGGATTGATCAAAGGCGGAAGCTTTTAATTTGTTAGCGCTCTCCTGGTGAGTGTAAGATCCACTTCTGAGTCCTGCCAGTGTCAAATCTTCTGAGCGTTTGTAAAGCTTCGGCATAAAATACACCAAATTGAAAGGGTCTAAAGCGGCCACAGTGGTGTTGCGCCTAGCGCACTTGCCCCGTAGGCGTGAGGTGCGGATTCAAGCCTCACCTAGCCTAGCTACTTTCCCATAGCTCTATTACTGTTTCAACCATTTCTTGCTTATTGTTTGTTTTGTTAAGAAAGCAGTACGATTCGGCGACGGGGGGGGGGGACATTTTACACTTTTGCTACTTCCCACCGGCGTGTCAAATCTAGACAGCCTCTTCTCGAGTTACCATAATGGCCTAACAAGCTTGCTCCAGCTTTACAAGAATTCACAGGTTTGCAGAATGAGACTTGTAAACCGGAACTAGTGAAGCAACGAAAGTGCAAAATGCCCCCCCCCCGTCGCCGAACTGAGCCGACTGCCGCTCTTATCAATAGGAAAAAAATCATTACACCCACTATCCATTATCTTACAACCAACTGGATCCTTCCAAACATTTTTTTACGATGGTCTTTCACCGTGCCTTCAACGTCCAAACAAACCGTGATCGGCACTGATCCATTCACCTTACAGAGGAGGGATTGCAATCCCTGAGTGGAACAGGCCCTTTGGGTACTTATTCACTGTTCCATGCAAGCGATCCGTCAGCAACAAAGAAAAAGCGGACGTTTCGATCACTAGTCGTTTTGAAGGATATCGCCGCTGATTCCAGAACCTATTAGGCTCAAATTTGTAGCATCAAGGATGAAACGTTTTCAATCTACTCCTAATAATCACGATCAGATTGGCTGCAATTTTGATGGAATGATGGATTTGGCCGGCTGGGAGACGAGAAAAGCATGTTGCTTTCGTTCAAAAGTCGGGAAGTCACTGAGACGTGCCCAGCTCGAACAATTAGCTCTACGCAAGCTCAGTGCTTTGAGAGCACGCTTCAAATAAGAGAGTGTCCAGTCCCCTCAAAGTAACATCGGTCCCCATTCGCAACGAATGTACTCCATCCGTGGCTCGAATATGTGCAGTAAGCGGGCTGCAAGGGTATATGCAGTACGATCACGCGGCGTCGCGCGCAACAAACTGCAAATACCGTATGGTTACGATGGGTGGGGCGCCTTCGCGATGGTTTTCCAGGTTATCCCGACAGTGAAATTTCGCTGCTATTGTTTCGACAGCACAGTCCGTAGTACCCCACAATACGACAGTTAGTACAGTCTCTGAGAGTATGGTGCTCGTAAAGCAGGATGACTGTTGAATCATTAGCAAATCATGTTTTCTTTATCCAACCACCAGGATTTTCTCTTACTGGAAGTGAATATTACCACATAGAAGATCTATCACCAGATTTTGGCGCGGATGAAATTTTGTTACATTTGAAGTTCTGTGTACCATTGTTTTCACCATATATGTAAGAAGGAGGCACATTGGCTATCTAAACTGAATCCTGAGTGTTTTTTTAATTGATTACATTGATCACTTGTTCCACTGTAGTCTGATGATCCTCAAATGTGTCTAAAGTAATTGTTATCCTCAAAGTAATACTCAAAGGTTTCCAGAGCAGATGAAACCCCCTGCTTGAGATCCCTCGTTCGCCTGGGGTCCTGAACGGATGCGTTCGTTCGGGTTAAACCGTCAGCGGGCCCCAGTATTACGACAATCTTGCGTTCTGAGGTCGATCTTGCAGCTGGCCTCATCAACTGTCAAGGGGAGGACTATATTACAAGTTTTCAATTAAAATCTTCACATAAACCTTTTTTCTCTTCTCAGGAAGTAGTATGAATAGCGTGTGATCCTTCTCTCTGTCTCAGTGTTTAGTTGAAATATTAAGTTTCAGCGCGTTTATCCTAGTGTAGCAATTTGTGGCACACCTTATGGTGTAAATAAATAAATAAATAAAATCAGCTAGTAAGCTGAAGTAACCCGCGAGCATGACCTGCGCTGGTCTCTCTGTACTATAGTTGCTATGTGACCACCCTAGTGGAGCAAATAAAATCTGACGATGATGACAGTCCAGGCCTGTCATCTCAATCAACCGCAATTCATTCAGGCCTTCTATTTCATTCCTAACTAGTCAGTAACACCACCCTACTGCGTTTGACTGGTTGCCTGCGAACTGCAATCGCGGAATATACCTTTAATCCTCGCCTAGGTCGTTGAAATGGAGTACAAAAGCTTCTGAGGGATTCTGAAGGAACGGTACGTGTGATCTTCAGAACCGCTACATATTTGGGATTTATACTGAATATCTTCTGGCCTTCAAGAAATAGAAACAGAAAGAAATAGAAATGCGCTGGAGATTTCTCAACAGCCGGGCTATCCTCGTTCAGGTGCGACCGCTTAAAGGATCCTTTTGGCCGTTGTGACTTTTTTTTTCCAAATCACCTTAAGAGATCAGCTCAAGCGATTCACTGGATCAGTTTCTGTGAACGAGTTTCACCTCTTTACTTAATGTGATTAGGTTTGCCGAAGCCAATGTCCACAAAACCTGAAAAAGACGTGACAAGCGACGTTAGCTGTCGCGTTTATCGCGCCATGGATTGCAGTAGCCTTGCGCTCATCGCTAAATTGAGGCCAGATCTTTTGAAAAAGTAGCCAGAACCGCAGCAAGCCAGCGGCTTCCGTTCCAGACTGGCGGCTAGAGACAGGCTGGCTCAAAAAGTGCAAACACGCAAGTCAAACGGAACAGAGATTTTTGCGAACTCACTCACACACTGCTTTCCTTGATGGAATATCCATTAGAGGAAAGCCTCGCAAACACTTGACAGACAGAATCCTTGTCGTGTTTTCCACTTTCCAACTCGAAAAAAGATGTAACAGGGATGCATAGGACCTGTGAGGTACCTTAGGCTCTACTCAACACCCTTCCTCTGGTAATTGAATGGCAAACGCCCCAAAAAATCGAATGGGATGCACCCGTACCTTGCTTGCATGAAGCCAACAAATAATTCGCGAACAACTCGTTCAAACGCTTGTGGATTCGCATAAAACCATATGGAGTTTGATAAAATTTATTCCCTGCACTTTCTTCACTTTTCTTGCACGAATTAGCAGCCATTAAGCGCTTACAAAGGTGTATATGAACTGTACTGCGGTTGCTTTCCATGGTGAAGGCCTTAATAACCCATAGCTATTATCAAAAGGTAATGTTTCTGGACTGTTCTGCTAACCGGAAGTGTTTCTACCATAACATGGCATTTCATTTGCTTTCTAGCACTACTGCTTTGTTGTGTGTCAATTTAAAGGCAGTTGACACCAGTCTAAAGGCAGCTGACACCAGTCCCCAAGACAAGCAGGATCAGTAGAGCTGGCAGGACTTTTCCAAGGCGCACGGAAAAGGTGGTATTCCGCACCCCTGAGCAGGCGCTGCGTAGCACCTTTTTTAAGGAAGGTACCCTTATAAGGCCTATCAAGCTGCAACATACCGACCCGGACGCCCACCGCGCCGCCCGCCCACAAATGGACGACCGTACCTGATGCTCGTATCGCTTCATTTGCGAAGTACAATATGAAGCGAAGGGATTGATATGAAGCGGCTGCGATGCTGCATGGATATATGAGTACATACATGCAGTATATCTACCATAAGAGTCATTGACACAATGCCTATGGGGAACTCGTTCGAAACTACTTTTCGAGAAGATTCCATGATCGACTCTCCATTAATCTTGGCATGATGACAGCAATATTCACAGAACTTTATTTAGCAATCCGAGATTGTTATAAGTCCTTTACCAGACTGACGTTTCGGCAGTATTGCCTTCTTCGGAGCCTGCAAATCAAAACCTATTTTCGAAACAATTCGCCCTAGTCCCATTTCAGATTGCATAGTGAAGCTCAAGGTAAAGCAGTCTATGAAAACATCGTGAAGAGGGCTAACCTTTTGAGGAGATGGCGTTCGTAGTCGGCACCCTGAGCTTGAGGATCTGGTAGTGAGGCTTTTATATGTTTTGAACGCGTAATTAGGGTCAAACTGCTTTTGCCGGCCCTATTATATTCAAAATCTACCCAAAATCCCTGTTCACGATGTTAGACTGCTTTACCTTGAGCTTCACTATGCAATCTGAAATGGGACTAGGGCGAATTGTTTCGAAAATAGGTTTTGATTTGCAGGCTCCGAAGAAGGCAATACTGCCGAAACGTCAGTCTGGTAAAGAACTTGTAACAATCTCAGATTGCTTTTCGAGACATGAAGAACGAAAGCCTTTTATTCGCAGGTTTTTGACCGTTTCACTTCGCTTTTTCGCCATTTTCCCCTATACAGTATCCCCGCCACCATTTCAGAGTGAGTACCAAATTATCGTACCTTATCCTTTGAATGCAAGGCGATTCTGGGCATTGGGATCAGCTACAGATATCTGCTTTACTTGGCAGAGGGACAAAAGGTGTGGCTTGGTAGAAGAGTAAGAGAGCAAAGGATACAGATTAGTGGCGAATGCGTCAGATAAGGCCCTCGTTATTGGAAGAGCAGTTAAAGGCACATTCCGCGATAAAATAAGGCTATGACCTCTCAAATGTGTCGGACGATCCGGAAGGCGATTTTTGAGGCTGCGCTACTTTCAAAATGTGAAAAACGGCAAGAACTCCGCTAGAAGCTGACTAATTAGGCCCATGGACACCCCTTAGGCCCATGCCGACCCTCACCGGCTGCTAGCTACTAGCTAGTAGCCACTATGTTATCTTTCTCTATAACATTTCGGACTGCTTTTTCTGCTGCTTTTCTCCGCTAATCAGATACTTAGCACTTTTTTGTGCCTATTTGAGTTCCGTTTCCCGCAATTTGCGGTCGCGAACTGTGCCTTTAAAAAAGCGAGACACCTCTGCGCGGGTATGGGAACATGAAGACAAGCGAGATGGTAGGGTACCCCACATAAATGAACGCGCACGCTATGTCTGCGTTCATAGACGCGGGAGCACTAGCATACAACATACAGTAGGTTGGGGTGACCTCTAAGGGTGGTGCTCCTTGGGCACATGCAGGGTGCAGCACTTTCGCCACTCACCGCACAGCTGGGAAGTTGAGGCAACCTTTGACACTGTGGTTTATACAAAGAAGGAAGGCCACCCATCGGATGGTAAGGGTTTTATACATCAATGCGCTTGCCCTCTCCCCCCTCCCCATCTTACGCCTTGCAGAATCATAAAACGATTCACTGCGCCCGATTACCTTCAGCGGAATCAGACCCTCTAATGCTACGATCTTTCCGAAAATCTTTCCAATCTTTCCGACCAGCACATTCAAACGTTGACGGGTGAAGCACTAGGAGTTCTGCGGTTTATTCCAGCCATGTGATCGCTCTTAGTATTTTCTCTGTTTCAGATACTCGTCGAACTGTTCGTCTTTCTTCTAATGACTACGTTCACGTCAGCTTGTTTCGGTGGTGGTGGTGGCGCCGGGTGTTGCGCAGTGATGATGTGCATTCCCACCATGCCAAAATGCCATGGGTAAGTTGGTCTCACCGCATCCACTAATTGTCCCCCCTCCACCTAGAGGGCGCTTGTGCAATGTTCAGTACAGCAGCGGAAAAGAGCTCGGATCAAAAAAAGACGTTCTCAATGGCTTCAGCTCACTTTATTCTCCTTCAGGTCAACAGTAACGGGAGCAGTAAATAGTGTTAGTAGATTCTTGGGGTGGAAGCGGTCTAGAGGCGAAAATCGCCACTCGCCACACGTTTGGTCCGGGGATCGTGTCAGGGATCGGCTTGCTAATCCCTGTCACGATCCTGGGACCAAACGTGCTGAGCCAACCAAGCTTATTGTCCATCACTGGGTAACTAATTGATAGCAGACTCGTTGAGGGGTAAAACATTGACTGGTGCATTGCTTAGCCCCCACAGGTCACTGCATAGGCCATATCGCATCCAAAAGTCACTTCACTTATAAATGGAAATGAAATGGGCACCACAGAGCCCCCCTCCCCTTTCGGAGAATTCCGGAAAAGCAGTAGGAAGAATCTGATCTAGGACTCTCTGAGAAAGTGGCAGGAAGTTGAAAAAAATCTGAGAAAGTGGTAGGTAGGATGGGAAAGGGGATCGTAATCTCCTCGCGTTTTTCTCATGACATGGGCCCCCCCCCGGCTCGACATCTCGATCTATTTATCAGGAACTGGGACCGGGGTCATATTAAGTCACCCTTTATAGGAAGGGGTCGTACGGGTTTCACAGCCTTCTGTCGGCCGTCATAATACTGCAGGATGTTCTTTGGTGTGCACGAGACTTTGGTCGATTGGCCTGATCCAAGATTTTTTCGCTGCTGTAGTTACTAATTTTACGACGAGACACTTCCAAAAATGAGTATTTCCATAGCGCAAAGTTTTTTTGCAGACGCTCATGCTCACGTGTAGCTCATGATGTGCGATAATTTCAGCTACTCCTTCGGTACAAGTATGTCGGGTGGATACGCCGTGGCGCCTTCATATGCTGTTGCTCCGCCATCTTATGCTGCTCCTCCTTCCTATGCTGCTCCTCCTTCCTACGCTTGCACCTCCTTCCTATGCTGCTCCACCTCCACCATCATATCACGCCCCTCCTTCCTACCAGGCCCCACCATCATATCAAGCCCCACCTTCTTATCAAGCACCTG
Organism: Cooperia oncophora; assembly: GCA_036418165.1. Taxonomy (NCBI): domain Eukaryota; kingdom Metazoa; phylum Nematoda; class Chromadorea; order Rhabditida; family Trichostrongylidae; genus Cooperia; species Cooperia oncophora. The sequence goes on from MU912924.1 coordinate 27,520, forward strand.
CTCCATATCAACCATCGTATAAAGGACCTGAACCGTACCAAATTTCTGCCGGTGGCGTTCCACCTGCTCCTTCAATGCCATACAGTGTTACTCCACCTGCGGCGTCGTCATACGCTCCACCAGCCAACCTGATAAAGAGAGATGAGGAAGAGGTAAAATAGGTAAAGAAAGTAGTAATGCCAGAATTTCAATACACTTATTCCAGGTGAAGCAGATATCTGAACGCGAGGCCGTTGCAGCAGCGCCAGAAGTAATAAAGGTAGAGTCCATCTAGTAATATTACTTATTATTTGGGCTGCTTCTCCTTCGAGCTGCATGAATCGGAAGAGGTAATCAAGCCTAACTATAGAGTAGTGTAAACCTCACGGCACCTATGCATTATTTCTCAAAACACATCCTCGACCAGATATTGTTCGGGCTTTCTAGCGCTTCATGGAAGTCCGAAGTTCTTGAAAGCTGTTTTCAAAGGCATGGTCCGCGATCAGGTATAGAAGTTGAAAATATGGCGTCGGGGGGTAGAGTGGTCCGCGACGAACAACCTTGTACCGGTTTCGCGGCAAAAAATTGTAAGGGAGGGGCTGTAGCGCAATATAGGTTCAGTGACGCCTCCTTTTTCCAGTGACTCCGCCTCCAGACTCCGCCTTCAAGGCCGCCTTTCAGTGAAAACGAAGCTGCAGGACGAAAAAGCATGAAAATCGTCACTTGTACGGTCGTAAAGTTCTTATCAGCTGTGCGGATGAGGGCGTAGTGTTGGAGATGGAGTAACTGGGCACGTGCAAACTGAGATCAGGACTGGGTTCTATCTAGGGCAGTTGACATGTTTTTTTTCTGCTTTTCTCTTCACTGCTGAGTTACTCAGAGCTTTGTCATCTGTATGCAAACCCCTAATCCACTATCTGTGATGGCAAATAATAGCATGCTTTCCCTTCAAGAGGAGACCCCTGTTGTGAGAGACAACGAGAGATGTATAGCTGACACCGGGCAGTTGGTCGGGCGATTTCAAGAGCAATGGAATGAGCCCATCTGCGTCGTTTCTACCGCAGAATATTTTGTTCCCAAATTAACCACTGATCAATCACCAATGGTGGAGGCAGTCGAAAGTGCGCTCATTCCGCCCCTCCTGCCACTGTCCCGTCAGATCGCGATGTCATGAACTACAGGCGCTCACACATGCTAAAGCAGTAATAAGCAAATAACCAAACGGCAAGTCAAGACCCAGTTGCTCCAGGCGAAACCGGACACCACTAGTGCCTTGGACTGGGTACCTAACCGGACGATGGTCATTTCCTCAACTCACACCACTTTTAGGCCTTTGAAGAACCGATTGCGTCAAAACGGAAAGCTGGGAGTTAACCTAAAAATCTCAACAGGCGTAATACTGGCTATATAACCACAAGTAAACTAACATGTCGTGATTTAAGGAGAAGAGAAGCATGGAAGCAGTTCGCTAAGTCTCGTAGGGAATCCATAGCGCCCATAGCGACAACCGTTGTACTGTGGTTCCAGGGACTGATACAGGGTTCGGGCGAGAGCATTATTGATGGACTACACGAAGTAATAACAACTGAAGGAACCTGACAAGGAGCGACATAACCCAAGTGCCAGTTGATATCGTCACAATCAGTCATCGGTTTCATGAAAGCTTTATGAATTCATGAGTTCTTAATAAGCCCTGACGTTGCCGTCTCCGGTTGCTCTCCCTCTGAATAAATGTACAATACTTGATATATTGTTCCAGCCGTGCTTGGAATGTCTACAAAGGGAAATCTTCAACTCACTGTTGAACTTTGAGTGGAGACCTAGGCAGATCAACAGAGCTTGGAATGACTACATGAACAAAAATCGAAACACTCGCATTTCATAGACCTAGAGTCACGAGCAGTCAAACAAGAAAATAGCAGAAAACTCGTACAATGGTTGGTCAAAGTGTCCCCTTTATGATTTCCATCCTAGCTGGAAATTCCGGCTGTGTGAACGGCCAACATTATGGTGCCGAACAGATGTGATGTTCATATTGAGGGAAACGAATCAACCCTGAGAGAAAACCCCTGGGGACGCAAGAGGTGTTGATCCGGCTCTCAAAAAGTAATGTCTCAGCGAAGGGGCTAGCCACGAGCAACGACTGAAGCATGACCCCTTCCGTGAGCACGACTGACGAAGCATTATGTTTCTGCTCATGCCTGGAAGAACTCATGACAGAGCTTGTGGCGGATATCATGGAGACATCGTTTCTCGTTCATTTGTATTCGTACTGTCAAGCCTTCAGCAGTGATAAAACCGGGGCACGTCCCTGTTTAGTCGTAAGAGATGAGGCGTTTTGCATGGCGAGAGTTCTACATTGTTTGATTCTTGCCGTTTTATGCATTCTTTTTCTCTCTTACAACCTCCCAGCAGTTTTGTTGCATCTGACAAAGTCGATGCAGCTTGTCTGCATCCTTGCGTTTATAGTTTTGTCGTCTGCTCCGAGCACTCCACTCCCCCACCCCTTCCCTACTGATGTTATATTTGAGCAAAATTTGTGGCATTTCCATGATGTTCCCAGTGAGAGGAACGCCAACAACGTAAAATGTTCCTCATAGTGAGGAAAAGGTTGAAGTTGAATATTCAGTGAACGGAAGAGACGCTTTATTTGAAGGATCCACTGAAATTAAGGGAGAGAGAGGTAGCAAGGGAACGAAAAACTGTTCATGTCAATTTCTGGGGTACAGCACAGGACATTTGAGGAGTGGCACGCAAAGCAGCACTCCTAGCTAATCGACTCTATACAGCACTTCGGCGTGATTTAATTTGACCTTGCCAGTCTGAGTGCCATACCGGCTGCTAGCGAGACTTGTATCGGAAAACTGGCAACCTGCCACCTTTCAGCACAGACTTTGAGGGTCACTGAACAATGAATGTAGTTCTCGTTTGAATATTGAACGTGATCCAACAGTGATCCGCAAAGCTTGAGGGTGAGTAATTAATCGGGTTTTCGAGAATGGACCTTGGCAGTATACCATGTAAGCTACCATGACCTTGTTGCTTTGACCTTTGAATTGAACTAGACCGTGGTATCTGTAGCAGTTCAGCAGTTTAGTGAAAGCTCTACCGTTGTGTCTTTTGAAATGTCGTCCAGAGAAATAGGAGTTCTTCAAATATCGTGAAAGTTACTCCAGAACAGCTCAATAAAAATTGACTATTGCAGTTGCCAGGATCAAAGACGCCCACTACAGTTGTACTAATCGACGGCGAAGATCTGAACAACTGAACAGCGATGCGAAAATTCTGTGATATTCTGTTCAGCTCAAATAATCGTTATTTTATTCGTGTTGTAAATAATGTTGAGTAAATATTGAATGGCTATACATGTTTGGACAGCAGCTTAGTCAACGTTCAATAATAGTCCAGCGATGTCTGAAACTAATAACTTGTTTAGAACAAGGTTGAACTTTCCCTTCTCAGATAACTTCTTGTGTTGCAATTTCCCTCTATTTTCCCCCAACATCACCCCTTTGTCGTTCATTCACTTTGAGCTGGCTGGGGCTTCTCAGCAAGGGCGAGTGAAATAATAATTTGACGGTGGTTCTCCTAGGGCTATGAGGTGAAGCGGACCATCTATGTTTTTTAGTGGTTTCCAAATAAAGTATACTTCATCCTGCTCTTTCGACGAAGTAGCAGCCATCTTCGCATGAAGTTGTTAGAGGATCATCCTTGGTTACGTTCTACACGATCACGAAACTTCGCCGCACCCTTCTGGATGAACGCCATCGAGAGGTTTTGCCGACCGGGTGCGTTTAGCGAGATTGTCGATTTCTCCGCCACTGTAGATCACCCTGTTGAGCTTCACTCAAACCCGGTAATCAAGGGGGTTTGGGTCAGGGGACACACTCAGATATTCCGTCTTCTTCAGGTACTCAACGTATTGTGTCCTTTAGAATAAGGCAGAAGGAGATTATTTATTGGATGACAGTAGAATGACAACATAGAAAACCGTTTATATACTCTTCTGCCTGGTCAAAGTTTCCAGTCGAACAAGGCAGATCTATCATAGCACAAGATCAAATACCTACACTCGAGAGATCAAGATGCCACAACATTTCCCCCTTGTATAAGTCGTCATCGATGATGAAAGCGATGTAGAGTTGATGGTAAGTCGAAGGCGCTCATCAGCTCTTGTGTAGCTTCCAGCTCCTTCCAATGCACTTGGAAGGAGTTGGTTGGCGTGGCGTCTCAGATGAATCCATTAACTTGAACGTCGTAGATAGTGCGTCCACGTCGGCATAGGATCCGTCCTTGAGTCCATCTGGGTTGTCCGGATCGGTAGTCGCGAGCGTAGACCATATCTTCCGGTTGAAACGTCCTGGGTTTGGCTCCATACTGACGGTTGAACTGCTTTTCCATTTTCGTGTCCACAACAAGTTCTTGCTTCGCTGGTCGGTCCTTGCTTCTTCAGCTTTCCGAGCGTGCGCTTGAATGTGTCCACGAAGCGCTCAGCTTGTCCATTGGACTGGGTGGAAGGGCGGCGACCGGATATGCTCGATTCCTTTCTTCTTGCAAAAATCCTGGAACTCGGCTGCGGTGAACTGAGTTCCATTATCTGAGACGATGATGCGAGGAAATCCGAATTGAGCGAACAAGCGACGGAGTTCCTTCAGTGTGGCGGTGCTGGTGGTAGAAGTCATTGAGATGACTTCGGGCCATTTGGAGAACGCGTCGACGATCACCAGGTACGACATTCCATCGATTGGGCCGGCAAAGTCGATGTGGATCCGGTTATTCAGTGTTTGGACCTTCTGTACGTTGAATCGCTCAGAACGTGGTTGAAGTCTCGAATCTGCTCGATCCATGTGATGCCGAGAAGTTGTCGTCGGAGACATAGCAGGTGCCATGTCCGGGATGAGCCTTTCCTCGATTGTCCATGACCACGAAAGCGGTTCCGTGAATTGGTAGCGGGGATCCGTTGGCTCCTTTGAAGACGTCGGAGGTCTTCTGTAGATGAGGGCTTCCGAGCTGCATCCAAGTTGGACGAGAAATGATGGTGACGTCGGCGCCGGTGTCCAACTGGAGGCGGGTGGGATGTCCGTTGATGTGAACTTCCAGGTACTTTTGGACATCTCCTGGACGGCCGATGACGTGTTGTACCAGGTGCGCGGCGATGACTGTTTGGTGGCCCAGTCTTTGACCCCTAGGCGGCACTGGTAGCTTGGCGGTTTTCTGGACAGTCTTTCTTCCAATGTAGCTGCTGGCAGATTGGACACGGTGATGGTGGCACCAATGATTTGGTTGAGCGAGGCAGAGGGCGTTTTCTCCTCTACTGGACATCACGGATTTCCCATAAAGTGACAGCTTCGACGATCCTGGAGTCATCCCCGACCGATTCTTGGGCATGGTATTCCTCGGCCAAATCGTATTTCGTCTTTGTCCAGCTTGCGCAGGAAGCGGACGCGGTAGTCGGCGAGTTCTGGAGCTTGGAAGGCGACAACCAGAGCCAGATCAGCGAGTTGACGGAGATGTCGATGTCTTCGTTCGGCGGGAAAATCATCCGGAAGCATTCGAACCGGCGGCGGAAGAGGCCCGAACAGCGTCTTCAGAGCATCGAGCGTTTGCGTCCAGTTTAAGCCTCCGGGCTCCTTGGGAAGAATGTGGCGGGCGAATCGTGTATGACTCATCAAGGGCGCAGACTAGGAGACGCATCTCAATGTTCTTCTCCATCCCTTGCCAGTCGAGCTCAAATACGACCTTGTGCCGGCTGAACCACATGTTGAGCAATCGTCTTGGTCGGCGTCGTACGTGAACTTGTCGATCCTCCTTGCCATACGGTCGAAGATGATTCCTGCGGCGTGGTTGTGGGCGATGACATCTTCTGAAGCAGGTCGATGAGGAGCTTCTGCTGGGTGGCCATCATCTGCACGAGATCCTTGAGTGGAGCTCTTCTGACATCATTGGTGGAGAAGGAATCTACCTGCCTCAAAGCCAAAATAACACTTTATCTGGTTCCCATTAAGCTTCTTCTAGAGTCACCCATGGACAGCTATCTGTGGACGAGTCTTGATCTATGAGACCTTCAACATCGAGCAGCTCCGACAACGTCGCTACGGTCCGGTGGGTTAGATAAAAATGGTACGATCACACCTCCGTTAATTATGCCTCGCTTATGCCTCGCCCCTAGGTGCGAGACATCATTAACGAGGTGCGAAGCGACCTCATTAAGCAGGGGGAAATCGTGCTCGAGTGCGAAGTGACCTCATTCAATGAGAGATCATTGAGTTATCGAAATCGGAATAAATCGAGTGAAAACTAAACTATCAGGAAATTAAAAAATTTCTGATTCCCGTTCTTAATGAAACCTTTCCAGGGTTCCCTCAGACATCGTGCCCCACTCCTTTGTATGTAACACCGCCACCCAATTTTTCCCCGGCACCAGCACCTTCGTACGACGTAGGGCTTGCACCACCACATAGTTTCCCCCCGCGCCGGCACCTTTCTACTACGTCGCTCGGGATCCAACATACACCGTTATCCCTGTACCAGAAACTTCTTACTACGTGGAGCCCTTCTCTCCATACACTTTTTCCACCTCCCGGGCAACTTCCTCTTCAGCAACACCCACGCTAAGACAGTGCGAGAGGTGTACATGGCGAGAGAAAATATCTGAGGAAATGGCAAAGTAGGACACCTTTCAGATCCCTTTCTTCATTGCACCTCTCAAAGACACTGTACTTATTTTCAGATTCAACGAACTTTATCAGCAGGGATCTAGTGCCCAAATAGAGTGCTACTGCATAAAAATGTCTCAATTCGTCACAAACAAAACTGTATAATACATTTGTTAATTATTGATAATAATTTGTACACTTGTTCTTGTTTAAGTAATAATAATAATAATAATAAATATATGAAATATATGGCAATCTTTTTACCCACTTTACCGAAATCTTGCAATGGATTTATTCCGATTTGGATAGCTTAATAGCTTTTCCTTGAAGTGAGGTCAGCTGCAGTTGAGCACGACGTGCCTCGGCTAATGAGGTCGCTTCGCACCTCGCTAATTATGCCTCGAATCCAGGTGCGAGAAGTCGTTAACGAGGTGCGATCGTACCATTCTTATCCTACCCCGGTCCGGTATACCATCTTCACCGCAGTCACCAAGGCGTGCAATGATGGTATGACCGGAATTTTATCGAATGGGACTCCGGACTGAAAGTGAACAGTGACGGTTACATCGGGCAACTCGAGGAGAATTTCTTTTGTTTATGTCGTCGCCTGTACTTTCTTGGAAACTTCGTACTGCCACAGGACTGGGTGCCAGCACGTGGAATCAAAGGGCGTTGGGAAAACTCTCGCTTACTTGGAATCGAAGATCGTTGTTTTAGGGCACCGTGATCTCACAGGTGCAAGTATTTGATCTTGTGCTGTGGAGTATATAGGCGGGTTGCTCTCTATGTTGTCATTCTACTGTCTTCCAATAAATATTCTGCTGCTGCTGCCTTATTCTCAAGGACACAACAACTGGCGATCAGGACAACGACTTCGAGGACCACACCGCCGCCGCAATGATGCCAGAAGGCACTCCACTCAAGGATCTCGTGCAAATGATGCACACTCAGCAGAAACTGGCGTCGGACGCCACGAAAAATTCACGCCCACGGAGAAGGAGAGACACGAATATAAAAAATGGTTGCTGAGAAGTGTAGAGGGAACCTTTAGGACTCCAGCTAGGTCGAGCCGGCGCCGCATCGCGGGTGAGGGCAGGTTACAGCGCTGTTGTGCGAAACACAGCAGGGTCGTACTTTTCCGCTGGAGGGGGGGGTCGTATATGGTCGTTGTTGGAAGAGGGGAAGGGTTGTTTGTGGCTTCGGAAGAGTTTCGCCGCTTAGGAAAAAGTTTTTCCCGGTTGTTGACTTTTCGTGATTTTTCCTGTTTTATGTGTAGTAGCATGTTCACGCTCGATGGAACTCTTTTGGGTGAAAAACGGAATGTGAGAAATTGGTAGGTAGGTGTTGGGGGGGGGGGGGTCGTACCGAGACCCTCATTCAGGTGGGAGTCGTACTGACACCTTCCCTCGAGGGGAGGGGTCGTACCTACACCACTATTCAACACATCACGATGCTTACCTTGCGTGAGGTTGAGGGGGTTGCAAGGCATTCTTTGTGTGCGTTGCATTTCCTTCCGTCCGCTACATAACCATCCGTTCATTTTATTATTTGCGAGTACGAGAAAAATAAAATGTTGGAACCAATGTTGAGGTATGCATATGGAATGATGTGTAGTTTCACACAAACACGGTATTAACGCGGTACAGGAGTCTGGAAACTCCGCCATAGGGCGTTATTGTTATTGTCCGCATCCTTAGGTCAGCTCGTATACACGGGTTTGGTCATGCACAGAATATTATATTACCGCGATGAAAGCGCTATGAAACTAGAGGAAACGATAAACAATCCCCTACCCAACGAACTTGGGAAGATATCTGGATTACCGATCGTGTCAACATCTTTTTGAAATTAAAACGAACTAAAAAGCAATAGATGTTGCTAGAATTTTGAAATAAAGGCAGCAAAAGGGTTTAAATACAAAATGTTTGTGTGAAGCATTCGAGGTACACATGTTACTGAGGGCGAAATCTTTATTGAGCACCAAACATAACCAGTCAGCACAAACTGAAAACAGGTGAGCAAAAATCCTGAAGTTGCTTTGCTCTCAACCTAATTGATTATAAGTACACTCAAAATCCCTG
>MU912925.1:10569-37080 GCA_036418165.1 Cooperia oncophora
TTCAAAAAAAACCATCGGCCACTTTGAATGGGATGACTTAATAGATCATTAATATGGATAAGAGCAAACAAGAAGCGCAAAATCAAAATGAGCGAGATGCACGGCACATCGTTGTTGGGGGTATTCAGCAGGGGGTCGTATTTGTCGCTGAGACAGGGAGATCGTATTTGGGCTGAGAAATATTCATTCTGGTCTGGTAGTTGATTTTTCTTGTTTCACAAACGTTGTAAATGCGAGGGGGGGGTATCGAATTTATTGGGGATGGGGATCGTATTTCCCTTCTGACCTTCTGAAGAAGGTTGCCTGACTTTTCGTGATTTTTCCTGTTTCATGTGTACTATATACCTCCCCCCCTTCCCCCCCCCTCCCCCCGGCTCGACGCTCGACTCGATGAGCAGGGGATAAGGGGTCGTGCAATCCCCCCCCCTCCCCAAAAAAAGGGGGTATTACAGACTCGACCAAAATCCACAACCAGTGATGTGCCCTGGCGAGAATTCGCATACGCGTACATAGGTACGCCTTGTATTCCACAGAAAAGGGTAATGTAAGTTTAGTAGATGATACTCAAAGCAAACCTTGATCTGCGCCCTACGCTGTTGATAGCATTTAGATATATCTAAGTTCGGACTGCAACGGTTGAGGTGATGATCGGAAAGTTAACCGTAACTGGGCTGACTTGATCAGCTGAATCTCTCCGGATTTCGTTCTTTCTTTTTTTAATGTCCATGAACAACTACTATGAAATACTCTAGTTTTATCGTCATCATCCATCGCATCTCAACAGCAACATGAAGAACAAGTGTTTATTGTTCATCTCTTTATCGACAAGTAAACAAAAACAGATTAAATGAGTAAGTAAGCACATCCAATCCTCACACTTCCTACACTTCCTAGCTCATTTCCACGTAACCCCAAGATCTAACAACACTGCGTATCATATATGTAGTGCCAGACGCTAGCTAATTTTAGAGGTATGGGGGGGGGGGTGGGGAGGGAATGACTTGTGTAAGTTCTCATGAACCTACCATTGTGCTCGCCGCCTGATGTCTGCACGTCTGTTTTTGTAATAAAGCCCGGCTTTGCTTTGTATGAAAACGCTCCTCGATCAGTAACATCATATCTCTTATTTTCAACACTATCACCGTGCATAGAATGGTGGTAGGGAGCGTTAATCAAGTGTAGATGTCAAAAAATAGCTGGGTATTAGTTGAGCGCTAAAACATAAGGAAGAAGGAATTCGTCGCGAAGCCACGCCCGTCCAGCCAACTTGGGCAGCATCACAGAGGGAGGCGCGCCGCCGACATCAGCCGCGAGCCGACTGGTATCAAATACCGACGACGACCGGTGATTAAGAGCATGGCTGCCTATGCACTAAAACCTAGTAAAAGTAGGGACCTCGTGCTTGAGAACACGCTCCACCCACTATGGGCGGGTCTCAACACACCACAGACATGCTCAACTCTCGCCATATGTTTCTCTTCTCCAATTTTTCTTCTGATCTCCTCACGAGGTCCGAATTCTGGAATTTGTAGCAAACATCGCCCATATCCCCAGCAAGCAAGCCTCCACTTCGCGAATGTCTTCCCCCATTTCGTCCGCTGACCCCGTGTGGACCTCTATAATCTTGCCCCCGGTGCCTACGTGCTCTCAGGGCATGCCATCGTTGTGTTTATTAAAACGAAGAGGTCGTATTTGGCTGCGAGGCAGGGGGACGCAAGGCCCTTTTCAAAGTGGGAGAGAAACGATGCTCAGATGTTGAACAGCTCGAACGACCGAAGATTTATTCATTGTTCTCCATATGAGAAACAGTTGAATAGAGAAGCAACCTGCGAGCTCAGAAGTGGGGAACGGGCGATGACAGAAGGTATGGTGGCCACCCACAACGACGTCATGGATTAGAAAACGAACGAAAGTACACGCTCCGACCTTTCTGATCGCAGGAGCGCATCCGCTTGCATGGAGGAAGCCCCATCCACGGGATAACCTACACCTCTGCCTAAGAGCCGAATACATGGCACATTACTGAGGTGATGCCATTCGCCGCTGAATGAACAGTTTACTGATAACCTCCGCGAAAATATGGTTCTAGAAGCTTAACAAAATCTCTGAACAAACTAGAAGTGCATTGCGTCGGGAAGGGGGGAGGGACGGGTTTTCCTTGTTGCCCGAAAAATGTCACAGCGACATCACAACGGGGAATGTTTTCAAATAGCAGGTCTAGTAAAGGAGGGCGTTCTATAATATGCAGGTCTCTCAAATTGCAGCACTGTTCTTTGTTGTTCAAAACGCCACAAGTGAAGAAGTTGTAATAGTACAAAGCATAAAATCCCGTATGTAACCCGGAAATGCCACAATGGTGTCACAACGGGAAAATTCCTCAAGAAAGAGGCATTTTGAAATCGCTTGTTAACCTATAGATAATATCACAATTGATACGATGATGATATTCTACTATCGCCCACTATTCGTGCTATCACCCACCACATACAATTTGCTTCTTCTCTCTGTTTTTGTTTGTTTGTCTGTCTGTCTGCTTGTATGTCCGGAAATTCTGTTCGTCCTTGAGAACAACTTGTAGATAACGGGTCAGGGCTGGGATGTGAAGGGCATGGGACAAAATGTAAAGAGCACACTGTGCTAGATATGCTCTGCTCACAGTGGGCGGGGCATGCGTTGAAAGGTGGCTATGCCGCAAACGAAAATTCGCTTCCAGAGCAGCCCAGAGATGGGGAAAAGGTAGAATAATGTTAGGGCCCAGGGCATGCAGACTTACTGAGAACACCCGGAGTAGTCGGGGCTTACTTGACATGTTCGGCGCTTCCGACGAAAGCGAATAATTTGATTTTCGGGACAGTTTAGAAATCGCAGAAAAGTCGATGTGGAATAGAAAAATCTGGTAAATCGGAATGATTGTGCTGTGCTTTGATGTGCGCGCGACTTCTCCGGAGTGGGCGATACCAAAAAAAATTGCAAACGATCCAATAGCACCTCAGACACCGCAAAAAAGTGGACTGCAGTTAGCGAGGGGTCACCGGTTGAAAACAGTGGGACGCACAATTTGTGGGCGGGAGGTGCTCGGAGGTCGCGACAGCCAAAAGCAATCTGTAACGATAAAGAGCACCCGAGACACCGGAAAATAGTGGACTCCATGTAGCAAGGGGAGCGTAAAAAACCGTGAGACGTACACATTGTGGGCGAGGTCTGCTAAGAGGTGGGCGATACCAAAAAAAATTGTAAACGATAAAAGAGCACCCTGGACACCGCGAAACGTGGATACACGATAAAAAGGGAGCGTTAACTAACAGTGGGACGCACAATTTGTGGGCGGGAGGTGCTCGGAGGTCGGCGAAGCCAAAGAAATCTGTAAAACGATAAAAGAGCACCCGAGACACCGGAAAATAGTGGACTGCCATGTAGCAAGGGGAGCGTAAAAAACCGTGAGACGTACACATTGTAGGCGGGGCATGCTCGGAGGTGGGCGAAGCCAAGATTTGTAAACGATCCAAGGGCACCCCAGACACCGGAAAATAGTGGACTGCATGTAGCAAGGGGAGGGCTAAAGAACCGTGGGACGCACACATTGTGGGCGGGGCATGCTCGGAGGTGGGCGAAGCCGAAATTTTGTAAACGACCAAGAGCACCCCAGACACCGGAAAATAGTGACTGCATGTAGGCAAGGGAGGGCTAAAGACGTGGGAGAGCGAGAGAGGGCATGCTCGGAGGTGGGCGAAGCCAAGATTTGTAAACGATCCAAGGGCACCCCAGACACCGGAAAATAGTGACTGCATGTAGCAAGGGGAGGGCTAAAACCGTGGACCACACATTGTAGGCGGGGCATGCTCGGAGGTGGGCGAAGCCAAGATTTGTAAACGATCCAAGGGCACCCCAGACACCGGAAAATAGTGGACTGCATGTAGCAAGGGGAGGGCTAAAGAACCGTGGGACGCACACATTGTAGGCGGGGCATGCTCGGAGGTGGGCGAAGCCAAGATTTGTAAACGATCCAAGGGCACCCCAGACACCGGAAAATAGTGGACTGCATGTAGCAAGGGGAGGGCTAAAACCAACGTGGACGCACTACATTGGTGGGCGGAGGCAGCTCCGGAGGTGGCGACGACCGTTGTAACGATCCCAAGAGCACCCCAGACACTCGTAAAAAGTGGATTAAGCTAGGCAAGGGGAAGGCGCTAAAGGAACCGTGGGACGCCAGCGACATTGTGCGGAGCAATGCTCGGGAGGGGGGCGAAGCCAAAGAAATCTATAAAACGATCCAAGAGCACCCCAGACATTGAAATATAGTGGACTGCATGGAGCATGGGGTCACCGGTTGAAAACCGTGTGAAGCACACTTTTGTGGGCGGGACATGATAGGAGGTGGCGAAGCCAAAAAAATTGTAAACGATAAAAGAGCACCCCGGACATCGGAAAAAAAGTGGATTACAGTTAGCAAGGGGTCACCAATTGAAGAACCGCCGTAGAGGGCAACAGCCGCTCGCCATTGTGGGCGAGACATGCTTGACGTGGGCGAAGGCGAAAAAGTTGTAAACGATCGCAAGACGCACACTCCAGACAGTCTGGAAGTATAGTGGACTGCATGGAGCATGGGGTCACCGGTTGAAAACCGTGTGAAGCACACTTTGTGGGCGGGACATGATAGGAGGTGGCGAAGCCAAAAAAATTGTAAACGATAAAAGAGCACCCCGGACATCGGAAAAAAAGTGGATTACAGTTAGCAAGGGGTCACCAATTGAAAACCGTGTAGAGCACACATTGTGGGCGAGACATGCTTGGAGGTGGGCGAAGGCAAAAAGTTGTAAACGATCCAAGAGCACCCCAGACATCGGAAAATAGTGGACTGCATGTAGCAAGGGGAGGGCTAAAGAACCGTGGGACGCACACATTGTGGGCGGGGCCATGCTCGAGGTGGCGCGAACGAATGTTTGTAAACCCGTATCGCAGTAGAGCACCCAGACACCGGTAAAAAAAGTGGATGATTACAGCTAGCAAGGGGAGGGCTAAAGAACCGTGGGACGCACACATTGTGGGCGGGGCATGCTCGGAGGTGGGCGAAGCCAAAGAAATTGTAAAACGATCCAAGAGCACCCCAGACATCGGAATATAGTGGACTGCATGGAGCATGGGGTCACCGGTTGAAAACCGTGTGAAGCACACTTTGTGGGCGGGACATGATAGGAGGTGGCGAAGCCAAAAAAATTGTAAACGATAAAAGAGCACCCCGGACATCGGAAAAGAAGTGGATTACAGTTAGCAAGGGGTCACCAATTGAAAACCGTGTGGAGCACACATTGTGGGCGAGACATGCTTGGAGGTGGGCGAAGGCAAAAAGTTGTAAACGATCCAAGAGCACCCCAGACATCGGAATATAGTGGACTGCATGGAGCATGGGGTCACCGGTTGAAAACCGTGTGAAGCACACTTTGTGGGCGGGACATGATAGGAGGTGGCGAAGCCAAAAAAATTGTAAACGATAAAAGAGCACCCCGGACATCGGAAAAAAGTGGATTACAGTTAGCAAGGGGTCACCAATTGAAAACCGTGTGGAGCACACATTGTGGGCGAGACATGCTTGGAGGTGGGCGAAGGCAAAAAGTTGTAAACGATCCAAGAGCACCCCAGACATCGGAATATAGTGGACTGCATGGAGCATGGGGTCACCGGTTGAAAACCGTGTGAAGCACACTTTGTGGGCGGGACATGCTCGGAGGTAAGCGAAGCCACAACCCGTGAACGACCTCAGATCACAACGGGATCACAACGGACAGAGTTCCCTGAGGAGAGGTTTTCGTGAGACCGCTTGACCTCGAAAAATAAGTGTAGGCCTAGTGTTCCACAGCCCGGCTTTCCCTTCTTCAAAAGCTGCACTCTCAAAGAAGTTATGGGAGTTCATGCGAAGGGTACTTTCCCGAGTGTTTGGCTTGGAACTGGATTCGGATCGTGAAATAGCTCGCTCCAATGTCACGGCACGAAACGTGCTCTAACTCAGCTCTCAGCCTTGGATGGCCGCGAACAATTAACACCCAAATTTTGGCACATAAATTTTTCCATTTTCCTTCCTTTTTATGTCTTATTATGCCTCATTATTTTTGTTTATTTATTTATGAATTATTATGGCTTATTTTCTTCGGGTTTCTCACATTTATCCTTGATTACGTCGCGTCTTTTTTGTCGTTTATTTTCGCAGATCTTCATTTATTTGGCGTTTGTTTGTCCGCTGCTAATCTGGTCCGCTGCTACCAGCTTAGCAGCAGACAGGGGGTCGTATTTGGCAGAAATTTATCACAACGCGATGGTGTGCCCTGAGTGGCATGTACCTGTTGCACCTGCAGACCCATTCACTTCGCAGATCGAAACGACCGCTCCTGGAGGTGAGAGTACAGCTTTCCCTCAAGCATTCAGAAGTAAGTGCGGTAGAAGCCTTGAAGAAACTGAGCACACTACCGCATAGAGCAAGTTTCTTGTCGATCAAAATAGACTTCGATCTCCCCGCCACCGAAGTGTGATTTGGCGCCTACTACCGCCGTGGCTGACCCCACTCAACCAATGGTTGTTAGCTGCATAGAAGTCTAGGTGCATCAACAATGCTGGGTTATCCAGTAAATATAGCTTTAGAAGGAACAAGGTGGCCGCGAGTTGTGCACATTCAGCGACAGGCATAGAATAACTTCAATTTTCCATGAATAATTTTATGCGTTTCTGTGTGGACTTTCTACCTGAGCGTGGACTGCTTCCGCACAACAGGAAATGTTCAAGATGCGGTCGACTGGAGGGTGTTACCTAGACTTATAAAATGAGACTGACATCATTTTGCGAGGTATTTTCGTATGATCGCCATGATTTACAAGAATGTTGTCCCCAACTCAATTAATGCCATTGGGCTCAAGGATTTGCCTCTTTAAACTTGCTAGCAATTCGAAAAAGGTCACGTCACCAGTTTTTTCTTAATGCGGGAAAATCTCGCGCACGTTCTTATGAACTAAAAATAAGAACGTATAATCACGTTCTTATGAAAAATATGAGAATGTATAATATGACATTTTGTGGCCATGATGTCTAGTGTTGCTTACCCTTCTGAAGAAGAGGTCCATTTATATTGTGAGCGACCACGGGCATAGTTCACTCGGAAAGAGGACCATTTTTGAGGGTTCATAGCAGGAGGAGAACTGGGCAGCTGTAGCTGAAGTCATCATGCGTAATTCACCGATAACCACAGGATTTGTAAAAAGCTCAGCGATTTCGGGATACTGAAGATTTGGGGGTGTCTTCGTTTCTGTCACAGCATTGGGCTGGCTCATCAATAAGGTTTTTTCCTCAGATAGAATTTCGTGTGAGAAATGAAGCATTTTCAACGTTCTCTATGTGATTCCATAGGAGACTTTGTACTCCACAGGAAGCCTGCCTAGCTTTCTGTTCTGATCTGGATATGCACAATTCCGAGCATGAATCTGTTTTCGAGGTGACGAAAATGAGCGTTTTTGGCAGAAACATTTTTCGCTTAATCAAGGTAGTGAATCAACAAAACCAGCTCAAGACTTGTGAAGTATATGGTCAAAGGACGCATCCTATGAATAATCAAGGTCGGTTCTCAAGCGATTCAGAGGTGGGAATTTGTATCACTGGGCACCCTCTCGGGAGCAACTGCATGCGGACTCAGCACACCAAAACTTTCAAGCTCTCCCACCATGTAGAGGTGTGCAGTCATTCCAGAACTTTTCTTTGATATCTTTCTTAGGTATTCGTGAACCTTTCGTATGTATTCGTGAAGAAAATGCTTCAGTGAGCTTTTAATCGAACTGAATAAGGTACCCTATGTGATGTTTGTAAGCGAAATCGAATCTGAAATTAAAGACTCGTATGAACCAAACTTGAGCCTTCCTAGTAGACACCGCCTCTTGGTCACGTATTTCACGGACGCAAAAAAGTGAGTCTCAAAAATGATTCGTTTTTCTCGACCAAACCCTCCAATTTAACCACTTAAGAATGACAAAAAATTAAAGTCAGAAAGTCTTAGTATGCCCTCTTGCTGAGCGAGAAATTCACTATCGTGTAATGTGGAAAGCACTAGTGGAGCGTTCCATCGTTTGAAATTTTGAAATTCTAGGTTGAAAAAAGCCATCTTTTATGGGCCAACCCAACATTTATGATACTCAGTGTTTTAGCACCAGCATTTGCGATAACAATTCATTTTGCACTCAGAGGGATGAATTCGATGTGTCCTGAAGATATGCCATTTCGTTGCTATCGATGATGCAGTCAAACTAAACAGTTGTGCATTATCCCACTTGGGGGGATATTGCTTAGTAACTGGGCGGGCTGTTGCGTTGATGTGTAGAACTGATGATCGTTCGCTATGATTGGCGCCCCCTGTAATGATATGTATAACACATAATTCGCTAAGTGTTTGTGTGTGTGTGTGTGTGTGTGTTGACCTTAAATTCATAACTTCCTTCGAATCAGTCGCAGAGAGTTCAAATTGATAGGTGATGTAGGAGGTCAATCAGAACGTTATTGGTCGGCGGCAGGAAATGATAACAGCTAACAAGGGCTTACAAGGGGCCTTAGAAGGAGAGCGTCACCAAAGTTCATAACTCACGTCACAGCAACAGGAACGTTGGCTCCAAGAAAGGAAATATGGGACTGGACGTGAACCTTATTGGTGGGTGGTAGGAGGTGGTAGCAGCTGACAAGGGCTTACAAGGGACCTCGAAAGGGGAGGATCACCAAAACTCACAGCCATGAACTGAACGCAGAAGTGCGCGTCAGCCAAAATGGTACTGGGTTTGAAGGAGCTGTCCAGGAGTTTGGACGTGGGCACCGTGATGAAAGGTAAAAAAGGTGATGATTTGCAGCAGCTGATAGGAGGTGTCAAAAAGAATTACGAGCAAGTTGTGAGCGTCCCGTTGAAGCAGCGAGGGAACTTCGCTACCAGCAAATCACACTGAGAGGAGCAAGACATTGATAAGTATCAAGAAAATATATAAATTGAGAGCCGATAATGACATTCGAAAGAAAGTGTTATCGAGTCTTACACGTCATCCATGCTGAAGTGCACAATTCTACACATGTTCCCGCGCAGTCTGAAAAGACGAGACATCAACCAACAATAACGTCGAACCTTAAGAGCCGCACGGTGTAAATGCAATCAAACTTTCAGTCTTCCTTCAACAACGAGCATCCTTTTTGGGATTCTTCTCCCCTGTCTCTCGCCCGTGAGACAGCGGGAAAGAATCCCAACAAGCCTCAGCTTCTCACACCTTTTCGTGATTGAGTGATCTTTATTATTATTGACGAATTGTATGATGGTTCAGTACCTCAAGTTTCCAGCAGCGCACCACTGTAGAACATGGTGCAGCGAACACGAGCGACGAGACCCCGCATTTACACCAGCGAAAGAGAGCGTCTCCGAGTCAGATGACAGCGTGAAACGGCACAAGAGAGGGCTTCTCGGCTTCAAACGGAATCCGCGCTACAGCAACAAGGCGACAAAACGAGTACAGGGGAGAGTCGCCTCCTCGGCATCAGAAGAACGCTAGGACGACACGAGCGACAGAGCAGAGGCGCCATTTCGAAGGTTCCAAAGAGCGGTCATCCCGGCAGAAAGAGAGCGCTCAGAAGCAGCAGCAAAGGCGCCAGCTTGAAAGTTTTCAAGAACAGACAGTTTGACTTCAGGTGAATGCTCAAAGACTGCAGCACAGATGCAAGCATGGGAACTCCGAAGAGCGCGCATTTTAGCCGCAGGAAAGCGCTCAAAGGTAACAGGAGAGACGCAAGAAGACGTTGTCCAGCGAGTCAGATGTGAGTTGGAGAGCGCTAAGAAATGAGATCATAGGATGGAGAACAACGTCCAACGACAAAGAGAAAAAGGCAACTAGAAACCGTTGAGGAGCTTAGTTACGGTTGCAGCTAAGTGCTCGGATTCAGCAAAGAAGACATACATTGAAAGTATAGAAGAATGAGGGACAAGCGGGGGCCGCGCGTCCACTGAGGAGGCATGACCTAGAGTGTAATGCGGCACGACCCGCTCGACTTCTAGAGGATGCTGAAACACATCTGAGGCGTCCGAATCTTGAGAACAGACTTGAAGCATCTGTTAGATTGCACTCAGCCGCCTCCGCTACCCGCCCAGCGCAATAGACCTACGGAGCCTACTGGAGAAACTTTGGGCTCGCTCATAGCAGAAGCAAATTATTTGCCGAGCTCAGTCAACGATATATGGATTGTGGTGCGCTGCAATTTCCTAGCGGAGTCGAGGTCACTCATCCAGGCAAATTCTAGGAGAGTTGCAACCGCGTACGATGCAATCTGAACTTTTTGATAGCTTTCCTGAAGAAGTGCGGTAGCTACTTGTCCGCGAACAGAACAAAACGAAGAACTACGGCGTAGCAAGAACAGCTTCCTGGAGACTATACGAAGTTTCAAACTCCGCTTTGGCGATAGCACCGGTGGGTGATCAAGCTGAAACGCAAGAGCGTGGGTGGTATTGTTATCGAACTCATGGTCAGATTTATAATAGGCGGACGTCTACACCCAGGAGACCGAGAACGTACAGTCAAAATACATGTTAGACACGGATCTGACAGCTCAGGGAACGCTGAGTGTGGACCTGAGCTAATGCGCCCTAGTGGCCTACTATCAAACATCATGCGTACGGCCAATCATTCAAGATGATGCATGAGGTAGAACAAGCAAAACAGCAATGGCAGAGCGCGATAATTTATCCAGTCAACAACTGCATGGCCTTTAACGAATCTCCTTCGAAGGTGACAACAATATAATTTTCCCACTGCAAATCGAGTTGCACTGATAGATGTGTACGAAAACTATGATGTCCCTGCACGTAGAAGTCTCGCAGTCCGTTTACGTGGCAAATCTGACAAACAGCTCTTCAATATCGATATCGATGATCCGTTGACGTACCCGCACCCCTTCACGACTGGAGAGGGTGGTTATAAGCCTAGCCTTATAATACAGCTGGAACCCGCATCACACAGAAAGAGTATTACGCGTATCTTTCTCAGTCGCGACACATTCAGTCCGGTTTTATACGAGGGAAGTCTACGCCAGTAGTGTGCTGTACGTGAAAACGAGCAGTACCACCTACATTATTTTTAAAGAAATCAGCTGATTTTCCATGGTGATTTGTAAAGAAGACTGCAGGACTATTTGGCTAAAGGTGAAAGTTCAGGACCTCCTAGAGACCGTATCGTACTGTCGTCTTCCAGCTATGCAGTCCACGCGCAATGCAGGCGTATCAAGACGCTATAGCTATTTTTGCGCGACAGGAAGCCAGCTTATTTCCTGGGTGGCGGTGCAACGTCGTGCGCATGATGGCGTGATTTCGATGGTGCAACCCACAACGGGGAGAAATACGAGAAAACCTCTATTATAGGTAGACGGCGTTTGAGAGCTCTAATTTAGTCGCGCGTGTGTTCAACTCAAAGGTACGGGATTTTCGTGACGCTTTATTAAACGACACGTCCTGGGGGAAGTGGAAGAATATGTCGTCGAATTTCAAAAACGCGGTTAATCGCATTGTCATATGTCTCTGGTCATGAAGGAAGACTCGAAAATAGCACGGCGGAATATGTAGACAAAGTTATATCGGCAGAGTTCCCAATAAGGAAAGCGAGCGCGAGCTGTACACCGCCGTGACTTCGTACATGTTCGACAATATGGACCTATGGACCAACAGTGTGTCATGTTCTAAGGAGTTCTCGAAACACATATTGGCAGGCCTCTATGAATGTGAAGGGTTATACCGAAAACCGACGGCGTAACTTCTCACCGACCGAAATAAATGGCATCATCTTTGAAGACGAATGGGTGTTACCATCAAATCCACATCTCATCCTGAAATATGACTGCCACATAAACGCATAAATTTGCGGCATAATTTCGGCTGTCAAATTACTCTTCTAGTATATTTCCTGGGGATCCGATCGTGTTCGCGTCGGCATCGAAGCCGAAGAGAACATGGGCAAAAACGAGGATGTTGATGAGATCAGACGGCACCCCAATAGTCGCTGTATGTGCCCCGTAAAGCATTAACCCAGCTTTCTGATTTGAAATGCAAGACAAATTTACAGACTAGCCGCCCATTTTTCGGACTTTTAAACCACTCACTTCGCGCAACGCTGAGAACAATAATATCTGAGCCCAGCAATGTTACACAACCCTTACAGCCTTTTTCGAGCTGAACCGAAGGTGTAGCCATCTTGGAGGAAGTTTGCCCATCGAATGCTGTCTATTCACTGAACCATCAGTGCTATCAATTGCCAGAGCACCTAACTTTCAACATTCGATGGGGATGGACACCGAGAAAATGTAGAGGAAAGCTACTTGTTAGGGTGTTTGCGTTGTCATCCAGAGATGAAGAAACGATACTGCTCGCAGATATTTATCCTCAACATCAGAGGGGAACATTTTTTGAACGCATGCGAACAGTCGACGGCAGAATCTACTAGTCGTTTGCTGATACAGCGAAAGCTGCTGGGTTTTTGGATGACGACAGATACTTTCGGCAGAGTTTGCAGGAGACAGCAAGCTACCAATCCGCAACAACGATGAGGGGGCTTTTCGCATACCTTCAGTGTTTTTGCGAAGTACTGCAGGCGCAAGGTTTGTAGGAGGGATTCGCTGAATCGATGTCGGACGATCACCACCAAAGTTTTGATTCAGAGTATGCTGTCGCCTTGGTATATTTCAACGTCTTGGATCGAGTAGATAGGATGGGCAGGAATTCAACGGAAATAGGCATTCCTTCTACCCCGGAATGCCCGGCTGCACCAACAGTGGTGCTCGACTACGAAAATTATACGAGAAGCGACTGAGCCAGTACGAAACACTCAGTACTAAACAAAAGGCAGCCACAGACAATATTCTTGGAGCCTTGACGGATCACAGAATAGACCTATCCTTGTTGACTGTCCCGGCGGTAGCGGTACGACCAACCTATAGAGCATTATGTATAACATCGTCGCCAGTAGAAGGCGTCAGGTGATATGTATAACATGGACTGGGATTGCTGCTAATCTGCTTCCACGAGGACGAACTTTTAATTTAGTCTCAAACTTTGAAGATTGGCGACGGTAACAGACGACAACAGAAAGAAGCTCACCAGCCCGATGAGACTCAGCTTATCATTCGGGATGAAGTCTCCATGGCCTCGAGGAAGCAGCAGTCGATGATCTCATAAAAGATGTCATGCAGGGAAAACACGCCTTTCGGCGGTGATTTCCCTCAGATTTTGCCTGTTGTAGAACGCGGCCAGAGGTAGGACATTGCTGAAGCTTGCGTTTCGAAATTATTTCTCTGGCTGTTGTTTTCATCCAAAGGCGGAGGTCAACATGAGCTCGCGAGAAGTTGACTGCGATTGGAGCGCACGTCTGCTTGGAATAAGCATTAGAGAACCCAAAGCCGAAGATGGCCGAACAATCATTCCAGAAGAGATTATGTGTAGGAGGGACATTGCCACCGGAACCGTGATGCGCTTCATCCGTCAACTACTGCGGACATTTACGAAAATGCCATACTGGCACAGAAGAATGTGCACGTTCACTGTTCAAAAGAAGATACTCTTCGACGTCTCGCCATGCACAAGACGAGCGGATTTATACTGAATGTCATGGATGGCTTCTCCTTCTGCCCCTTTTTGGTGCAAACTCTCACAGAAATGAGGTGGGCCCAACGCCATTTTGAACGATAACGCCTCTGCAATCTAAAAAAATTGCTATAGCGCGCGGTAACTTCAAGTCGGGCCGTTTTCTAGTGAGGCCGACATAAAAAGGATAAAGGATCTTCGCCGTTGATCAATCCCTTTGTGGGATGCGGCACGCATTCTACTTCCATTCAGAATCGTAGTGGCTTATTGAATGCGATGTGGCCTATACAATGACTTGCGGTGGCCAGCCGATGTAGTCAGTGTTTTATCCTCCCAGACGAATCTGGTACCAATTTACCGTCCCCGGAGGGTAGAAGGCTTGGTTGGCCTGGGCGGGTGTCGACCCGGGATTCGAACCCGGCGCCGCGCGAGTGGTAAGCGCGCCACTTGTCACTACACCACCTCCGCCTCATATTAGAGTGAATATCCAGGTTCTTGCACTTCGAAGAGAAGGTCCGATGTGCAGCTGCAGGGCAGTGCTTTCTGCTGAATGAGAGCATACAATACTTCCTATATTGTTCAATAATTTGTAAAAAAATTAAAAAGAATTTTCAGATTTCTTCCCGCTATCGGCTGTCAACTTCGACATATCGCTTGATAATGAAAACTCACTTCTACTCGTAGAACGACCATCTCGTTGAGTACTATATCATTCGAATCGCCATGGAAAATGCTACTCATTTACATGTACACTGTTGGAAAGAAGTTCCCTTAATCTTTCCTCCTCTTGATCAATCCCTATCAACACTACCATTCATTGTTTCATATCTTACCAAGGTAGCCCACGCATATCGATCACTTTCCATAGTCTGATCTATTGACCTGGTATTCCGTCCTGAGTAGTAGTCCCTCGGGAGCTGCTTGACTATGCTTTTTCTCACAAAATGCTTTTCCAGTTGCCATTCTTGTTTTTTAGCAGTTCCAACCCACCTTCAACAACCGTTGAAATTCCTCACTATCTGGACGAGAATTCAAAAGAAGCTGTAAATAATCTCTGCACTGTCCCTTGTTGTAACCTTGGCACGATAACAAATGTTCAATTACTTCTGCCGAACGAGGTTGTTAGATAAAACCTTTTATTGGCCCAACGTTCAGCCCACTCGTCTTCTTCGAAGGCCTGGAAACGGCTAGAAGCTTTTGATTTACTAGCCCGACCAAATGCCCTCCTCATTGTAATGTTTCCGACCTCGTCTCCCGAACGGTTTAGAGCAACCCTGCAATAAGCGCATGCGCACTCACCGAAAGTCTCACCGTACGGAGCCTAGCTCACGCTGTGTGTCAGTAAAACTAGTAAGGACCAGTGAGTCTCACTTGAATCTCATTGTGTCGCATAAGGCGAAATTGTCGTAGCGCACGACGCTCTGATGGCTGGCACTCTGATACAAAAGGCAAGGATTTATTTGTGATCGGCAGACACTTGTTTTTGTTCGTTCTTGATTTTCTTGCAAGAATCCTCGAGAAAGAAGAATGACTCCTGACTTTTCTAAATGAGGTTCCCGTCTTGTAGCTCCTGTTATGCTGCTCAATCTTATGCTTGCCAAACGGAGTGGTCATAGATTTACGCCTCTCCAAAGCTATGTGCTCTTTCATGCGCGTGGCAATGTCAGTATTGTTTCTCCGATATAAGTGCTGTTACAAGCCCTACATTAAAGGGCATTCAAGTTGATAAATTATCTTATACCTTTTTCACAATCTCCCAACTTTCCATATGGGCATGTAACATAGTCTGCTGTGTCAGCAGGGGCTGTCGTATTCTTTGCCAACAAGTTGGCGTTCAATATTGCCGTTGGGAGTACTCACAGAGACAACATATTCCTGTAACTGCCTTCACAATACTGCGATGTGTCTCAGTGCTCATGTTAGCGGAAATAAAGGGACGCGCATAAGGGTTGTTTTGCTGGTCGTAATACATGTCGTAGGCTAGCATTCGATGTTCTGCGATGGTCTCGTACCGCATAACCATTCTCTCTAGCAATTTTTGAAGCTAGAGCTCTTGACTCTAGTCGTTCCTCATCGCCTGTACACATCGTGGTTGCTGTCTGATCATGTTCCTGATGACTGCACGTTTCACTGCAGCAGGATGTGAAGACGTTGCGTGAATCAGGATATTTTTACAGCTAGGTTTGCGGTACCATTTCACGTTAGCAATGCCGTTGGACAGCTTCACCTGCGTATTCAGATATGGTAGCCAACCGTGTTTTGGTACTTCTCGTGTGAGCTTAATGTACTGCGACTGCTCATAGTAATCGGAAACACTCATCCACTTTCGGATTGTGTTGATGTCATATGAAGCAGTCGTCGATATACCTGCAGTACATCAAAGGAGAGCGACTCAGTACTGGTTCTTCAATTCTGCTCATAAAGCAGATCGCGAGTACTGGTGCTAGTCGCTGACCCATTGCCAAACCTCTGACTTGAGAATAATAGCGTCCTGACCATTTGAAGATATTGCAACGTCAGTATTCCTCACCCAGAGTATGATGTGCACTTCGTTAAGTCCAAGGGCGGTAACGTGCCCCGCCCTTGGACTTAACGAAGTGCACATCATACTCTGGGTGAGGAATACTCAGCACCAGTCGGATCGGCCGGCTTCGCCGGCCGATCCTCCTTCCGGGTGTGAAGTGGGTCCCGGTGAGAAGTTTTCCATGAGAGGGAGGGCCAGTCGGATCGGCCGGCTTCGCCGGC
Source organism: Cooperia oncophora (assembly GCA_036418165.1). Classification (NCBI taxonomy): domain Eukaryota; kingdom Metazoa; phylum Nematoda; class Chromadorea; order Rhabditida; family Trichostrongylidae; genus Cooperia; species Cooperia oncophora. The sequence continues at coordinate 26,933 of MU912925.1, forward strand.
CGATCCTCCTTCCGGGTGTGAAGTGGGTCCCGGTGAGAAGTTTTCCATGAGAGGGAGGGCCAGTCGGATCGGCCGGCTTCGCCGGCCGAATGGTCGAAAAAAAATTGTTTTGAGAATTACCGCACTTTACCGTTTCACTGCTTGTATATACCCCCCCTAGAAGACAGTCATCAAAATTTTCTATACCGCAATCCCGTCACTGATGAGGAAGCGCAGAATAAACGGCACCAACCATTTGGTATACTCCCTACGGTTATCCCTACTAACTTCATCTGCCCAACCATTGCTCAGTTTCACTTACTCCCCATTTCCTGGAGTTTTTCGGATGTGTTTTGAGGGTTTTTGTCCCCGGCACCGTTCACTTCGGCGAACGCCCTGCCCATCGCGGGTGTGCTTCATTCATTCCGTCCGCCAACTGTTTGCCTATCGTTTCCCACAATTTCCGCTCTCCGGGATCTTCTACCGAATTACGAATTTTTGAAAGTTGTGTAGCGAGCACCGCCCACCTATAGCACGCCTCGCCCATCACGGGTGTGACTCCCTCATTTCATCCGCCAACTGACTGCTTATCGTTTCCCACAATTTCCGCTCTCCGGGATCTTCTAGAACCGAACTACGAATTTTTGAACTATGTAGCTCACAACTGTGCGCATGCCCCGCCCACAGTGGGCGGGGCTTAGCTCAGTTCATGTGTGTTCCGTACATCTTGACCCATGCCCTACCCAACCCACCCTTGACCCGCCCCCTCCAACTGGTTCTTCAGGTGATTCCGAATTTCCGGACAGACAGACAAACAGACAAACAGACAAACAGACGTTGCCGTTTATATATAGTAGGATGACAGATGAAGCCTGTAGCGCTTGTTCGTTTTAGACGTTCTTGGAAAGTGTAGGGACATCGAGTGATACCACTACACAGTTTGTTCCGAAATTCTAATTGTGTAGCTGCTTAGCTGTTGAGGGAACTGATCCCTGTTGGTCAGGTGAGAGGGGACTTAGGTCAGGTGTCCAGTGACATTGGTAGCATGTGGTTCGGAGCCAGTTTGTAGGCCTTGATTAGGGTAAAAGACTGGAGAAACAGGCTTGTCAATTAAGCCTAGTCAGAAACTTTCTATCAATTCCGGCTGACTTCCCACCGTCACACTTCGTCATCCATGTACAGTTGAGGTATCTACATCGGCAAATGAGTTCTTCAACGGTGGCGCGATGATAAATGGTTCAGTCCTGTGGGGAGTTCTGTTATTTCACGGTCCAATGACTGTGGCATTACGACGAACTCTCCACCTTTGTCCCTAACGGAGACGCGTATTGTACCGTTCGATCTCAGCTCACGTACTTCTCTGAACCCTTGCCATTGTTCATAAGTCATATTGTTATGGTCAAGCCATCTGCATCGATTGAGTGTGTTCAGCACGTATGATGCCACGTACAGCAAGAGTGGAGGCAGAAAATTGCAACAGAGATGCAAAAAGAAAATAGATAATGAGGTACAGAAAAGTTAGACAGGGAAGCGAAGTGGTGAGGGGAGGGCCAAAAAATTGGAGAGGAAAGCGCCGCCAACATTGCAAGCCGCTGTGTGGATGCCCCGGATACCATCTTGGTAGACCTGCAAAACCTCTCCCAAGGCCCAGTGAAGTAGGGAAAGTGGGAGGAGGGGAAGCAGGGGAGGATATACAGGGGGCAATAAAAAAGGACAGTTCGGCCGAGTCACATATCAGTAAAACGCAGCCCAGAGAGAAGACGTGGATACGAGTACCAGGGCGGAAGATACCCAAGATGTTCCTCGATAAGCAGGAGCAGGCTCTCGCCCATCACCTTCATGTACACCAAAATATGAAGTCATCTCCAGTCGCAGCCTGACTGGAGAAGGCCTTTGGAATTCACGTCACCTCCAAACAGCTGCGAAACTTCTTGTATGGAGTCACCCATGGACAGCTACCTGGAGACCAGCACTCTTGATCTGGAAGACCTCCAACATCGAGCAGCTCCGACAACGTCGCTACGGTCCAGGATATCATCTTCACCGCAGTCGCTAAGGCGCGGGTTGGTGGTATGGACCGGAAGTTCCTGGAATGGAAAGACTGACCTTTTCTTCGTTTACTCCGGGCTGAAAGTGAACACTGACCGTTACATCGACAAACTCGAGGATATCCTGCCTTCACGTCGTCGCCTGTACCATTCTTGAAAGTTCATACTGCTACAGGATTGGGTGCCAGCACATGGAATGAAAGGACGTTGGAAAAATCTCGCCTACTCGGAATGGAAAGGTCTTAAATACGTAAGAAGACGAAATATTCAGGTGTGTCACTTGCCTAAACCCCCTCAATTACCGGGTTCAGACGGAGCTCAACAGGGTGGTCTACAGTGGCGGAGAAATCAACGACCTCGCTGAACTCAGGCACCGAATCACGGTCGCGTGGCAGAATCTCTCGATGGCGCTCGTCCAGAAGGCTGTGGCGGAGTTTCGTGATAGTGTACAATGTGTTGCCGGATATGATTGTTTGAATGTCCAATCAAAATGCAATAAAGTGTATTTTATATCGCCTTCAAGATCGAGAAAAAAAAGTGTCTTTTTATTGGCCCGTGTAGGCTTAGTAATAGTCATGATGTCGATTGTTCAGTTACTTCTGCCAAACATGACTGTTAGATGAAACCCTTTTATTGGCTGTTGTTTCGAACTTATTCTTCTTTAAGACCTGAAAATGGCCCGAACGTTTTGATTTGTCACCTACCAAACCAAACGCCCTCCCCACTCTAGCGTTTCCGACCTCACGCTTCTCAACAACTCGGCAATGGACGCAAACGCTTCACCGAAGGTCTCATTATGCGAGCCTAGCTCACGCTGGGTGCGTGAAGCCTGGTAAGGACGAATGAGTCTCAATGAGTCTCATTGTGTCACACAACTCAAGTCTGTCGAAGCGCAGGTAGAATTCGAAAGCTTCGAGTCATTTTCAGGCCTCTGAAGAAGATTAGAAGGTTGAAACCTTAGGCCAATGAAACGTTTCATCTGACAACCTCGTTTAGCAGAAGTAACCACACATTCAAAGCTGTTAATGTTCGGCAGAGGTAACCTGAACATTCGACATCATGTCGAGGTTACAATAAGAGAAAAAGGTGAATTGGGGAGATTGTTAGAAGTTATTAATGTCATACGTAATCACTATTCAAATTGTTATTAGTGGTGGCTCAATAGTTATTAGTGGTAGCTTAACAGATCTGTAGTGTATGCAATAGTTAAAAACCCGCGATCAGTCAGAAGTTGCCTTTAAAATAAGTCTTGTATTCGAATCAGGTTCACTGTGGCGGGCAGTCGAAACTGGCTGGGAACAAGTAAAACAAGCAATCGTGATCAAGGCAATATATTGGTTGGTCTTGATTGCTGCTCCGATCGCGAAGGTCTCAGACGTGGATGAAATGAATTTACTTTTGCTCCTTGAACTTCTTGAATTTACTTAGTTTCTTTGACTTCTGAATTTTCATTCGTGTTTCTTTCATACTCAGCACTTCTCAGTGTGGAACAGTGGCGCATCCAACAAAGTTGGAAAAGTTGATGACCTTGGCGGCATCGCTCGCTAGGTTGTGGTAAAGGTGCGAACAGGGTCGTGCAACACTTGTGCTGACAGTGGAGGTGGTCCTTATGAAAATAGGAGATACCAGTACTGAGGAAGGAGAAAACAAGGAGTTTGTCACATTCAATTTCATGTAAGGGTAGTTTGGTTACGATTTCAGATGAGCCCCAACGTACGGCGCATTCATAATGTTGGCGTCGAGAAAGCTTTCGTAGCGTAAAGTCTTCTTTCCTGTTGTGTCGCTGGGAGTAGATGGCAATAGAATAGGCAGAGAATCTTCATTAGGAATGAACTACAGTTGCTCGAAATGACCGGGTGATTTGTTATTGTGAACGGAATTTATATTCACGGCAGGTCACTATACCGCTCGGATTTCTAACACCTCCCCTTTTTAGAACATGGAAAGCAAGGTGATCAATTGATATCACGAACGTGGCAGGTCTTCTTGTGATGGTCCACCGGAAACAGTGAAGAAGGATATCGCGTGGGCTTCGATTGTTGTGACTGATTATCGTTCTTCGTCATTGTTGGCGTGACGGCTTTGGTCGTACCGAAGTTGTTGTAATTGGTACTAGCTTGACGATTGCAAGTCGAACGTATGGAACAGTGTTTCCAGAACCTTGTCGTTAATTTGCGGTGGCACACCGTGATATCGGAGACGGGGCTGATTGACATGTCGTACACAGAGTTTGTTTCCGAACTGGCCCCTGTGGCGAATATAAAGCATACCCTCTAAGCACCTTTCCACTGTGCCAATCCGAGTGACTTGCGCTGTATCGTCGCGCCAACACGAGGTCGCCTTGGTGAAGGCAGTCTTCGGGCGCCTTGCTGCTTGTTGAACTGTAGTTCCACTGGAGTGTCGTTGTGGAGTCAGCTTGCACAGCGAGAGAACAGCTCCAAGTTCTCACCTGTGAAAAGTTTAGCCGAAGACAGGGCTCATTCAATCCAATGTCGGTCTCGGGGTTGATGGATAAATCAAGAGAAAAGTCAGCCCTATGCAACTATTACTACCCCAATTTTCCGGAAACAGGCCGGATCTTGATCGACTTTTTTCTACGGGGGCAGATTTGGCTGAAAGTTGGGTTCTAGGGGTAATTCGACCTCCTGAACACGAATATTACACCTTGTCCACCTGAACACGGATATCACATCCGCTCGGCTTGAAATCACTTGGCGCCCGCGCCACAGGCGCCGGCGCCAAAATACCCTAGATCACCAAATCCGCTGAAAACTTGTATACGGAGGTTATTTGACATCTTGATTACAAATATCACATTCATTTTTGGCGCTGGCGCTGATGGAAGACGCTGCGCTCTGCTAAGGCTGAGCCTGACCTGAAGGAAATCACTCTTTCTCCCAGGCTCAGCCTTAGAAAAGCGCTAAATGGCGCTGGCGTCGAAAAATAAACGTATTCGTGATCAGGGCATCAAACAACCCCAGTGTGCAGGTTTTTACCGATTCTGACAAAAAAGGGTGTGGCGCTCAATCAGCGTTTAATGGCGCCAAATGACGCCAGGGCCGTAAAACTAATTCGGTACTTGTTATCACGACATTAAATAGACCTACTGTGCAAAAACTGCATCTGATCGCACTGTTGGCTTCGATGAATATGGATGGCAGTGCTGGATCGCAGTGGTTGGTTTGGTCGACGTCTGATATCGCAGAACGGTTTTTTGTGACCGACTTTGCGACATTCGGAGCATTTAGTCGTCAACACTAGCAGTTTCTGACGGAGTGCATCGGTCCGCATAGCCAGCATGGAGATGGAGGCGAGAGGAATGAGGAACAGTTCCCGTTTGTTCCAGCTTCCGCAGCTATTCGAGGAGGTCGCGGATTGCCTCGGATAGCTCAAACTCAGTACACTCACGGTTGACTCGTCCAGCTTAAGCGATGAAGTCTCCACTCGGATCCTTAATTGCTTCATGCAGGCGTAGCGATGGCACAGTAATGACTCCTGTGGTCCGGAACAGGTTGGTCAGTGTCGATACGGCTTCATCGAACGTGACGTCTCGTGGCGTCTTCGGCAGGATGTAGCTTGAATACTTCTCGTAGGCGGTAGCGTCCAGTTTGTGCAGAAGAAGTCGAACGTCGGTTGACTCGTCGAGCGCGTGGAGTCTCATTGAAGATATTCTCGTGTCGATGGTACCATGCTCCAACCGTTCGTAGGAGAACAAGGACTTCGGCGTGCTGTTCGTCCTGTCAGCACGTCGAAGGCCCTTGTTGCTTCTGCTTTTGGTGACGTTGGCTGCTGCTATTGTTGTTGTGCCGTTCCTTTAACAGCGTCCGTGAGTGCCATGAGAAGTTGCTGGAACTGCTTGTCCGTCATCGTCGCCACTGGAATCCTGATCGCCACTGTTGTGTCGCAGGAAAGGTAGATGGCAGTTGTATAAGCAGAGAATCTTTATCAGGAATGAGCTGCACCTGCTCGAAATGACCCCTTCATATTATAACTATGCAATGTTGACAATGGAAATGTTAGATAACGGAGCGGTCTACTGACCTACCGTGAATAACTTTTTGTTTGCTATGGCAATCGCAGTTAGTGATCTCGTGTACTCACTCAAGACCGCTCTGATATCTATCCCTTCTATTGCCAATTTTGCATATTTATACAGATTTTGAACCCAGCTGAATCAATCTACAGGGGGGGGGCAAAAAAGACTTTTCCTTCCTTGACTTTCGAGGCGCTATAAGTTACACTTTATTAAATTCTTATCGGACATTTTACCACCATATTAAAGAGCATATTAAATACTATCACGATACTCCGCCACAGCCTTCTGGAGGAGCGCCATCGAGAGATTCTGCCACGCGACCGTGAGTGGGTGCCTGAGTTCAGCGAGATCGTTGATTTCTCCGCCACTGTAGACCACCCTATTGAACTCCGCCCGAACCAGGTAATTGAGGGGGTTCAGGCCTGCTATTCCACCTTCTTCAGGTTCTCAACGCCTTTCCATTACATGTGGAGAGGATAGTTCTTCTCGAGTTGCTCGATGTAACCGCCAGCGCTCACCTTCCGGGGCCCACGAAGAAAATATCGGTCTCTCCATTCCAGGTACGTCCGGTCCCCACCATCAACTGGCGCCTTGGCGACTGAGGTGAAGATGATGTCCTAGACCGTAGCGACGTTGTCGGAGCTGCTCGATGTTGGAGGTCGAGAGAGTACTGGTCTCCAGGTAGCTATCCATGGGTGACTCCATACTAGAAGTTTCGCAGCTGTTTGGAGGTGACATGAATTCCGAAGGTCTTCTCCAGTCAGGCTGCGACTGGAGATGACTTCATATTTTGGTGTACATGAAGGTGATGGGCGAGCCAGCTCCTGCTTATAGAGGAACATCTTGGGTATCTTCCGCCCTGGTACTCGTATCCACGTCCTCTGTCTGGGCTGCGAAAACTTTGCTGATATGTGACTCGGTCGAAATGTCTTTTTTTTGGCCCCCTGTATTATCACGATTATATCTGATTTGTCCCTAGCCACTTTCACTTGTCCGCTCTACAGTGAACCTATTTTGAATACAAGACTTACTTCTTAAGGTAAACCTTGTTAAGCAATCTCAGTTTCTTGACTATCACATTCAACACAGACTTATTGAGCTACCACTAGCAGTTATTGACCCAACACTAATAGTTATTTGAATAGTGATTAGTTACAACATTATAGCTTTTCTTAAACTCTCATTCAGATAGTAAGGAATTTGTCGGGTTGTTGAAGATGAGATGGAGCTTAAAGGAACAAAAATGTCAACTGGAAGAGCCCTCTGTGGGAAAGTGTTTAGTCGAGCAGCTTCTGAAATGCGCCTGCGTGGAGGTTGGTATACCGGAGTAACAGATGAGATTGAGGAAAGTGATCTATACTGTTGGAACGTCTCTATGAGATCTGGAAGCCGATTGATCAATAGGGTGGGGAGATCAGGGAAGCTTCTTTCCAGCAATTTTTATGTGAGTGAGTAGCATTTTCCATGGAAATTTGAATGAGTACTTGAAAGCTGAGCTTGCGTTAAGATTTGATGAATTGTGCGGCTCAGATAGTAATAACAAGGTAGTATGTAAACCATTAGTGAAGAGGAATTGAAAAGAAGTCATGGGAAATGCCCCACATAGAACCTCATGCCGAACTGCATCTGTACGTGCATAAGGCGAAGAGAAGGCCTTGGCCGCACGAGTTCTCACTTGTTGGTATCAGCTGTTTTCCCTTATCACCTCACTCTCACCATTCGAAGTGGAGAGAGTAGGCAGCTCAACAAGCACCATCAGGCAACCATTAGAAATGAACTTCGGACGTTGTGTTTGCCAGGTGAGTGGGGTCATCTGCTCTTCACCAGCGGAAGGTGCTATCCCTTTTCTGAGGTGCAGAATTATTACATTCTGCATCCTAGTAGGGAGGGCTACGATATCCAAAGAAGGCGTGGGAACATCAAATGAATGCGGGCACTGCCTTTAATGAGATCGTCGCTCTATGAGTAGAAGTGAGTTTTCGTTATCAAGCAAATGCCGAAGTTGACATCCGATAACGGGGAGAAATCTGAAAATCGTCTTCAATTCACAAATTTCAGAGGAGCATAGGGTGTACTGGAACCTTTAGTGTTTGTCATTATAAGTACTGAAACCTTTCGGTTTTGTCATTGTAAGGAAAGAACCGGTTTCTGTGACTGGGTTTTTTTCAGTTCCCGGATCCGAATTCAGCCCAATTAGCAATTTTTAGATGGATCACGCATATCGCACGCAATTGACATTCGGCCATCTTCATCTACTTCTGTTAGGATTAGCACCGAAACGGGGCAGAAGGAGATGTTTTCCATGACGCTGACTCATTCACTCCTTTTAGTTTTGCAGAAGAGCCGGTCAAGATCGGGACTGGAATGGAATCCTCCGCAACATTATGGACCTTTGTTTCAATTTCAGGAATCACTAACACTTGGTCACTATCCTTCAGAGCTAATTTTAATTATTACAAATAAATAACCTTTGTTGTGCACTAACGAGTCCAAATTAAGGTGTGTTCTTCCAGAGACATGCCGCGAAAAGGCGGTGAACTTCAGTGAATGTGGTCGGCTGGACCTCAATTTCCTATCATACTGAAGCGAAACCTAACCATTAGCGGTATCGAAATGATAACAGAATTTCGGTTCTCTTGATTACGTTGGTATCTGTGAATTTCAATCACTTGAATTGAACGTCTCTTGGAGTGGAGGCTACGACGCGGACGTGTACCCACTCGAGTTCCTTGAGAATCATTTCAAATCACCTGTGCTGTATCACCTGTGCTCCCGTTGATCATCGAGTTCCTCGAGCGGGCGCCAGTAACGTCTCCATTCGTCCCTGCAACGTGCAAGAGTTGCCCAATGAACTCTCTCTGCTCGAGGGACACGATGAACTTCATACCGAGCTTTCACGAAGAAGTCTGACCATCGCATAGGCGGTCGTCCAGGCGTTCGCTTGACATCCCGTGGAATCCAGTCGGTGATCGCTCTGGTCCAGCGGTCGTCCTCGAAACGCATGACGTGCCGGCCCACCTGATCTTCGAAACCTTGGCAAAAGCGGCGGCGTCTCTGATCTTCGATCGTCGGCGGAGTGCGGAGCTCCGGATTCCCTCTCTCACTTGCGTGTAGCGGGAAACTCCGAGCATCGCCCTTTCGATGGCGCGTTGAATAACGCCGACCGCATGCTCATCCTGCTTTCGTAGAGTCCAAGTCTCTGAGGCGTACGTCAAGGCAGGAAGGACCGCGGAATCGAAGAGGTGGGCACGGAGCTTGGTGTTCTTCGTCTTCTTCGCTACTCCCTCGATGTTCTTGAAGGCTCCCCAAGCCGCTCGCTTCCTCCTGCTCAGCTCTGGAGCTAAGTCATTCATCATATTGATTTCACGACCTAGGTACACATAGCTAGAGCATTCAGAGATGGTCGTTCCGTTGAGCGTGAATGGGGCATCAGATACCAATCCGTTTCTCATGAACATCGTCTTCGTTAGATTCAGCCGTAGACCGATTTTTCCACACGCGCAGTCGAATTCAGCCAGCATTCGTTCCGCTTGCTCGATGTTTGGTGTTATCAAAACGATGTCGTCAGCAAGGTGGTGTAGTTGCCGACCGTCGATCTTCACTCCCATGTCTTCCCATTCCAGTTGACGCATGACGTTCTCGAGAGAGGCGCTGAAGAGCTTGGGCGAGATGGTGTCGCCCTGTCGGACCCCTCTCTTCACATCATGATGATCTCCTTGTAGAATGGTGAAATCTTGGTCGTGAAGTTGCTGTAGAGCTCACGAAGAATCCTGATGTACTGAGTAGGAATACCCTGGTTGCCCAGGGCTTCGATAACCGCTTCTGTCTCAACGGAGTCGAAGGCTTTCTTCAAGTCGATGAACGTGAGACATAGCGGCATCTTGTACTCTCGCGATACTTCAATGAGCTTCGTTACCGTGTGGATGTGATCGATCGTGCTGAATCCTCTTCGAAACCCTGCTTGCTCGCATGGCTGTCCTTCGTCTAGTGTTCTGCCAATCCTGTTCAGGATGACTCGTGTGAAGAGTTTGTAGACTACAGACAGCAGGCAGATTGGGCGATAATTGCCAATGTCTCCCTTCTTG
>MU912926.1:0-11053 GCA_036418165.1 Cooperia oncophora
CAGTACTTCAGCTCCCTTTTATTGGGTCTAGCTCCAGTTACTCTTCAGGAATTCTGAAAGAGCTTCACCATTCCTTCAAAGCACACAATAAAATACAGAAATGGGGGATGAAAAGAGCGACTAGAAGATACTAATTATTCATGCAGCATGCTATTCAGAGTTCCTCCTCAAGTGTTTGCTCTATTTCTCACGCGTCAATAGACACTCATTTATGAATAGGAACTACAGTATTGCACACGCTTGCAGAATTTTACACATTTGTGTTTTTATGTGGACATCGCTGTTTTGGTTCGCACTATATAATAGGGGGGGGGGGACAGTTCAGTTCGGCGACGGACAGGGGCATTTTGCACACCTGTACCTCATTACTAAGACCACCCTTTCCAAGACAGGTTTGTAGAGAGAACTTTGGCAAGTGATCGTCCTTTACCTTGAATGGTTCCATTGTTGGGATCAATATCCGAATATTTTTGATTTTTAGTTAGACGTAGCCTGTGCCTTCCATGCCCGGATCAGATGCCGTGGGACAGCAATTGATATCACAAAGTGCATGTCTTCACGGAGGAACCTCACTCAACTTTACTTACCTACCACTCCATTGCCATACTTCATTGCCACTACCAGTGCAACTACATAGAGCAAATCATAAGAGGGACTGTGGTCGGTTTGGGAGGGTCGCGTAAATCTGAATGCGCGTCTATCAGTACCTCCGTTCTGTGAAGAGTGGAGGGGAAACTAACAACGTTGAAAAAAGTTGTGAAAATTTGAAGTTCGCAACAAACTCTTCAAAAATGGGCGGGGTCGACCATGTGTCTCCACAGTTTTTCAGTCAAAGCGTATGTGCGAACAGCAAAGGAAAAAAAATTTCATACTAGCAGAAGTTATGAAACAAAGATTTGAAAATCTATGTCCGCGCTGACAAGTGGGCGTGGCCGTCGGGGCGGGGCTCGCAGTGGTGTCTGGCGTGATCTGGTTGATGAATTGCCCGGTCTTAAAAGCGTGGTGAATTTGGTTTGAAAAGTGGTGAATTAGAAGTAAAAGTGGTATATATGTTGATATAGCCTTGCCCTCTTACATTGGTACTCGTTCGAGCGTGCAGTTTTGGTTGCTACTACACTTTGAGCTGGTTAAGTGACCCTCCCAAAGCGACTTCAGTCCCTCTGATGATTGCTTTATGTAGTTGCACTGTTAGTGCCAATGAATTATGGAAGGTGAAGTAAGGTTGAGTGGGGTTCCTCCGTGAACACATGCACTTTGTGATATCAGTTGCTGTCGCACAGCATCTAGTCCAGGCATGGAAGGCACGGGCTACCGAACTCCGCCTAAAAATCAAGAATATTTGGATACTTGATCCCAATAAGGAACCATTCAAGGTAAAAACGATGACTTGCCAAAGCCCTCTCTTTTGAATACCTACAACCCTGCCCAGGAAAGGGGTGGTCTTAGTGATTAGGCACAAGTGTGAAAAATGCTCCTCCCGTGCTGAACAGCATCCCCCTATTAGTCGAGAAACAACTTGATACATAAAAAGACAAATTCCCGAGGTTCTCGAAAAACCAGAGCTATTCTGCAGTACCGTGGTTCCTATGTATTCATAAATGGGTGTCCATTGATGCGTGAAAAATCCAGCTAACACTTGCGGGACTCTGAATAGCATGTTGCATGAATAATCAGTATCTTCTAGTCGTCCATTTCATCCCTATTTCTGTACTTCATTGTGTGCTTTGATGGAATAGTGAATATATTTCAATTCATAAAAAGTAACTGGTGATGGACCATATGAAAGAGAGCTAAGTATGCCAGCATCACTTTTAAACTCCCTCGTCTCATATCCTTTCGTTTGGTGTACTATATCTTCTTGGTTGGGCAGCGTTTAGACTTCGCAATGACGTGCGTCGACGCGCTCCAGCGCGAATTCTGAATGCTGCCTCAGGTGACTGGTTGCACTTAACACGTTGGCGACATTGCGTCCCACTGCTGGGATGCGGCATGGGTAAAAAACAATTTTGAAGACGTTTCGAATTTTCAACAGCTGCATATTGTCCATGAAGGCATTGTAGAATATACAGTAGCTGTAAACCGTGCAGTTGTGTCATTGAGAGTATTTTACCGAGGAGACAAACGAAAGTGATTTCCTAGGAAAAAAAAGATAATTCTTGGATATATAGAACTGAAGCTCCACATGCAGATAGCTAATGTGATAAGGTAACTTTCAACAATAGCAGATCTGAATCGAATCCAATTTACCACCTCTGGCGCGAAAATATTCCTTTTTTGCGACCTTGTTCCCACGCTCCACGTGAATGAGGCGGGAGTATTCCATGAAATTTCAGGGTTTATCTTGAAAGTAAACAAGAATAGCGAAGCCTTACTAGCTTCTGCAATGAATTCTGACCATTCTTCAATTTTTTTGGCGTATAAACGCCCTAGCATTTATGCGCATTCTTCGAAAATAGGGAAAAACTGCTTTGTCCCACGCGGCAGACACGCGAAAAGGCGCCTTGTCGCCAATGTGTTAAAGACAGCTCCCGCGATAAAAGTGTCATGGATAGTTGCTTTTCAATTATGAAACAGTAGCTGATAAGTAATTCCCCAAAGAAGAAAAAAAAAGAAGAGTCCTCAAGAACACTACAAACAAAATCGCTCCCTGGCAGTCACACCTTCCTGCGGTCTCTGTGCAACCCCTGGCTCACAATTTCCTTTATCACATCTCCCAGTAGTGGGTATCATCCAATGCAATAAAATGTAATAAAGGAGAGCAGAATTATTTATGGGCACGAGCGCGGTCAGCAAAAAGTACATGCATTCCGATTAATGCCCGCCGCCCAACAAAGAACAACTGAGCGGCTCTCCGTCAGAGGGCATCTAGCAAGTGGGCGGTCCAACTGGGCGGGCGTTAGAACTAGAACTTTCAGCGGCTGTAGCTCGCTGTGGAGTCGCGAGAGTGGGACAGTCTCTAGCTTGGGGGCTGAACTACTTGCACAAGGAAGGACGACCATGTACTACTCGAGCGCGGGGCTGTCTTTAAGACAGCGTCCGCGATCAACCAGGTGAAGAAAGCTGTACACAATAAGCTGTACAAGATCGCGGAGTCCGCAACCACAGAGGATATCCCACTCCTGCGACTCGAAATCGATTGATAGACGAAGGCGGAGTCAACAATGATAAGCTGACTCCGCCTGTCGTGTTAATCCCGCCTCGATTGGTTTTCCATTATCAATCCTCGCTGGCACTTGATAATCGCTAAATTTCTAGCGTTCGTTTCGTACACTGATTAGAGTTTAACTTATAGATAGATTAGATTAATTAGACTAGATGAGATTAGATAAACTTCAAAACAACCTAGGCAGTGGCTTCATGAGAATTAGCCGCAACGAGGCGGCGATGGGTTTCGGAGAACTCATCCAAAATCTGCGAAACTCGTCCAAATGCGTCCGATCGAACAGGGTCTTGTTCCGGCGCTTTTTTCTCACTTTTTTGATTAATGCTTTGCTTGCTACATGTTCTAACAGTTCTGAGCCTACAACCTGCCAAATTCGATCGCGGGCGCTGTCTTTAAGATACAGCATCTCTATTTCTAAAATGACGGTGACAGTACGACCTCGCCCCTCGGTATTTCCTCATCCGGTACGGTCTTCCATCTTCCTAAAGTGCCTCCCCCCATCTTCCTACCATTTTGTTGCAAAAATTTAAAAAGCGCCGTTGAGCGTCAAAGTTGAAATTTCAATGATCAAAAACCATTGCATGGTAAATCTGTGGCGCCGGCAAGTAGGAGGGGGAGGGGGCATTGGACAACAGTGTGCATGAACCGGAATATTCGAGAGCAACCAACATCCGGAAAAAATCCTCTCGCTTTTCGGGAAAGATTTCCCTCAGAAGTAAGTACGACTCTCCTTCCCAGTGATGAAGAATGCTCCTCCCTCCACGGGGTCCTCCAGCTATGGTGTACCTTGCTTAAACTTTCTGCAGCGGAAGCAGGGACTGCCATAACATCGAGCGATGTGGATAATATGTGGCGAGCCAGAGGATGAGTCTTTTCAAGAGGGAAGGGGTCCGGGATGAGTGAGCACCTATTGTAGTTGGTCGTTGGGGAGGGGCGGTCAAATTTGACTCAAAAAAAATTTTTTATAGTTGATTTTGGCACTATTTACCCTTGACTGCCCCATTCATCCAAATCAGGCCAGTTTCTGACCGACTTTTTTCTCCGTGGACAGAATTCGCTGAAAACTTGGCTCCAGGGGTGATCTGACCTCCTGAACACGAATATCGCATCTGCTCGACCCTAAACCTCTAGGCGCGCGCCCACGGGCGCCGGCGCCGACATACTCGAAATCGCTCAATTCGCTGAAAACTTGTCAACTGGGTAGTTTCACCCCTGAAACACGAATATGATTTCCATTTTGCATGGAAAAACCTCACTTCTCTATGAGCCGTATGATCAATGCTTCTTCAGAAATCCCCGCGCTCACTCAGCGTTCACACGCAAACTCATGGGATATGGATGGCAGAATCCGTGGGAGAAGTTCAAGATGATCCCCAAGATGAAGTTAGGATTGAACCCTAAGCGGTACTCTCACTACATCAAAGAGTTCCTATGGCGTCGAGAATTTGGAAAACCCAGTGAAATCATCTTCAACTTCTTCGAACATGTCGCACACTTATATCCGTGCTAGGCTGCCTTCTACCAAATCCAAGAATTGATTAATACTAACCCAACGGCCCTCTTTAGGGCCACAAATAAGAGCGAATACTATTTCTCATGCAAGATAAATGTGATATTCGTGTTCACGAGGTCAAGTTACCCCAGTTGACAAGTTTTCAGCGAACTTGGTGATTTCGAGTATTTTGGCGCCGGCGCCCGTGGCGCGGGCGCCAAGGAGGTTTCGGGCTGAGCGGATGTGATATTCGTGTTCAGGGGGTCAAACTACCCCTGGGAGCAAGTTTTCAGCGAATTTGGTGATTTCGAGTATTTTGGCGCGGGCGCCAGGAGGTTTCGGGTTGAGCGGATGCGATACTTATGTTCAGAGGGGACAAAACCCTCTGAACATAAGTAAAACTCCCCCGGGGATAAGTTCAGAGAATTCTGCCAACGGAGGAAATAAGTAGGTCAGAAACTGGCCTGATTTCGGATGACTGGGGCAGTAAAGGTAAGTGGTGCCTTGATTTTTCCTCGACCCCACCCCACCTCCGAAGGAGTGTCTCTGCCCCCTCCCCCCAACATCACGGCAAAGTTCTCTCAAAGCCACATACGACCCCCTCTTCCAACAACCACCGCATACAACCCACCCTACCCAGCGGAAAGGTACGACCCCCTCCCTATGCGTTTCACACAACGATGCTTCCATTCTTATTTGCTCATCGCTCTGATTCATATCCGGCTCGCTTCCAAAACATCCCCCCTCTTCCTGACATAACCGAAAGAGAAAAAATAGTTTGACGCCGCGTCAAGCGCCGTCGCACTGACCGCCCATCATCGTTAGCGAACGAGGCTGTAGTTTGTAGAACTTACCATTTTCTGTACTGTAGCTATAGTTCTTGAATGAATCTAGAGCGAACTGATTTAGCAGTGGTGGAAGGCACTGCTTCTATCAGGGTACGTCAATTAACTCTATCCTCTGATACGATACGACTCCCTTCCCAATCTACATCCTACTACTTTCACCGCCTTCCTTCATTCTTAGCTAGCTGTTCACAACTTCTTGCCACCTATTTCCCCAAAAATTTCGGAAGGGGGAGTGCAGCACCAAGGAACGGAAAAAAACCACGAAAACAACCAAACAAAATTTCTTCCGACGCCCCAACGCAGCTAATTCCTCTCTCAGTCTCTCAGGTCAGAGACAAATAACTCCTCCCTTCTCGATATTCTTCCAGCGAGCGAACAGCGCCCGCGAAACAATAGAAAACAACTATCAGAAAAAAGTTTTTTTAGAACGAGTGCTACCCTACCCCACTGGGTTTCCCAATTACGACGTGACTGATCTGTATGTACTACAGTCCTCATCATTGCGGACCGGTGGGGCGTGTCAGTGCGGCTGCGTTTGGCGCGGTGCCAAAGTCGTTCTGCACCAGTTGTTGAAGCGGGCAAGTGACATTACTGTATCATATCCTTCGTATTACTCGTTTTCTACCACTTTTTGTCGCATGCGCGTTTCAACAAGAAGGCAGAGAACGGCTTTGAAAGGGTGACACACTCATACTGGCTGACACGCCCAACCGGTCCGCAATGATGAGGACTTCTTCTTCTTCTTCTCCCTAGCGTTAGTCCCGCGCCGTCGCAGGGTCCGCTGTTCTTGTTAGACGTCGCCACTTGTTCCGATCCACTGCATCTTCTGCCGTGGCTTTCACTTCAGTGAGGTCCTTCTTGATGACGTCCCTCCATCTTTTCTTTGGGGCTCCTCGTGGTCGCTTGCCCTCCACTTCGAATTCCAAGGCTTTTCTTATTGGGTGGTCTTCAGGCCTCCTCAGTACGTGCCCATACCATCGCAGTCGCTGCTCTCGTGCTTTCAGCTGGATCGGGGCCGTCTGTGTGACCGCCCTGACATCCTCGTTTCTGACTCTGTCGAGTCGTGTCCAACCGCACGCCCATCTCAGCATCCTCATTTCAGCTGAATGGAGCTGCCTTTCATGGTTCTTGCAGATGGGCCAGCACTCACTACCGTAGAGCATTGTAGGCCTTACTACCGCCCGGTATACCTTGCCCTTGAGTGTTCTCGAGCACCGCCGGTCGCACAGGATGCCAGTGGACTCCCTCCATTTCATCCAGGCTGCGTTGATTCGGGCTTTCACCGCCTGGTCCACGCTGCCATCAGCTGCTAGGTGGCTCCCCAGGTACTGGAAGTCCTCGACCCTTTCGATGTTCTCGCCGTGACGGTCTACGATGGGTTCGCTACACTCTTCAGAGCTCAGGAACTTGGTTTTCTTCACGTTCAACCGGAGCCCATTCTCAGCGAGCACATCTTGCCACCGCTGCACCTTGTCCTGGAGTTCTTTCCTGCTGTCCGCTATCAGGGCGATGTCGTCAGCGTAGAGGATGGTTTTCAGTGGTCCCTCCATGAGTTCTTTTGCCATGACATCTAGAGTCAGGAGGAAGAGGAACGGGCTGAGGGCTGATCCTTGGTGTACCCCAACCGTGATGTTTACCTCCTTTGTCAAGCCGTGCGGGGTGCGTACAGCTGCTTTAGCCCCATCGTACATATCCTTCACTATGGAGACCAGGTGCTCCGGAACGTTACGTTCTCTGAGCGCTCTCCAGAGTACAGGCCTTGGCAGGCGGTCGAATGCCTTCTCAAGGTCCAGGAAGGCTAGGTAGCAGGGTCGCCGCTTCTCTCGGTACTTCTCCATCAGCTGTCTGGCGATGAAGATGGCATCAGTGGTGGACCTTTCGGGCATGAAGCCGAACTGTTCCTGCGAGATAGGGACAAGTTCCCTCAGCCTAGTGTTGACCAGGCGCTCGTACAGCTTCATGGTATGGGGAGTCAACTTGATCCGCGGTAGTTGGAGCACTCCGTCGCGTCCCCTTTCTGTTTGAAGATGGGAACGATTGTGCTGCTCCTCCACGCATTCGGCATCCTTCCTTCAGCTGTTACGAAGTTCAAAGCTGTTACGTTGTTTAGGAAGTGCGTGAGCCAACTCACCCCATGCTCTCCAAGGGCCTTCCATGCCTCTATCGGTACCCCGTCTGGACCCACTGCTTTCCCAGCTTTCATTCTCCCTAGCTCCCGGCGAACTTCATCCTTCGTCCAGGGAGTGATGGGACCTGCCGTCGCCTCTATCTGTGGGCTATCCTTGCGAGGGAATTCTTCGTTCAGAAGTCCCTCGAAGTATTCTTCCCACCTCTTCCTGACTTCGGCTGGTTTCCTGAGAATGGCCCCGTTGCTGCTCTTCACAGTCTTTACGACCCTGATGTCCTGAGCTGCGCGATGCCGAGCTTTAGCCAGGCGGAAGACGAACTTGTCCCCTTCTCGGCCTTCCAGCTTGTCGTACAGGGCGTCCATTTCCGTATTCTTGGCCTTAGCAACGGCCGCCTTGGCGAGTCGCTTGCAGCTCTTGTAGGCAGCGTAGTCTTCTGGGCTCCGTGTCTTTTGCCAGCGTTTGTATGCTTCCTTCTTCTGCTTGACGATCCTCTGGACTTCCTCGTTCCAGAACCAGGCTGCCTTGTCTCCTCTGATACCACCTCGCGTCTCTCCCAGGACTTCTTTTGCGCACTGTAGGATGACCTCTGCTGCGTGGCTCCAGGTGTCCTGGACTGGCCCATGTGGGTCCGGGAGCCCAGCCTCCAGTATCCTTCGGCCGAGGCTATACCTTTCTGCGTTCCGCATTTTCCACCAGCGAATCCTTCGCTCTGTTTTCACTCCTCGCCTTCTTGGGGAGGTCTATCGCGATATCTGCCAGGAGAGGTCTGTGCTGAGGGCCCAGGTCTTCCCCAGGCAGTACCTTGATATCCTTGACGGTTTTGAGAGACGATCTTCTCACCAGGACATGGTCGATTTCCGTTTGTCTCCCTCCACTGCTGTAGGTTACCTTCTGAGTCCTCCTTTTCGCGAAGAAGGTGCTACAGATTGCTAAGTCGTGGGCTGTAGCTAGGTCAAGGATCCGTTCTCCTTCAGCATTTCTCGCTCCTATTCCTTGACCTCCGTGCACCCTTTCTAGGCCTCTTCTGTCATTTCCCACGTGGCCATTCAGATCCCCAGCTATGGTGAGGTAATCGTCTTCTGGAACCGATCTTATGGCGTCGTCCAGGATAAGGTAGAACTCATCCTTTTCCGCCTCGGAGCAGCCGGATTGTGGTGCGTACACGGTCAGTACTGTCCAGTACCCATCCTTCGTGTCCATTCTCACTCCCATGATCCGGTCACTGATTCTGTTCACGGAAGAGACGCAGTCCTTCAGGGATTCCGCTACCGCTATGGCCACGCCATTCCGTTTGGTGTCTGCTCCATTGTAGAAGAGTTTGACACCTTCTCCAATCTCGCGGGCCTTCGCACCCTTCCATCGCGTTTCCTGAAGGCATAGGACTTGGATATTCCTGCGTCTCATGAGGTCGGCAACCTCACGAGACTTCCCGGTAAGCGACCCCACGTTCAGGGTCCCAATTCGAACTAGCTTCTTTGGCCGAGGTCGTTCACCCCTCGGTAGCCCTCGCATACTGACCACAGAACTCGGGCGAGGGTTCTGCGCGCCACTTCCGGGTGACGTCCTAGCTTTTACACTGATACTTTTGCGACTTGTCATGATTGTTGTGACGGGTTTCCTCCATCAGCCGGCCTGTCAACCTGGGCCTGACGCTGGTATCGTCCCCATTTTTGCAATTTTTGCAAGGCATGGTTTGTGCCTCGGCAGGGATTGTACTCGTGACCTACTTCAGCGTGGTTGCGAACACGAGCCGCCTTTCTTAACCACTCGGCTATCCCTGCCTCAATGATGAGGACTGTAAACCAGCATAAATCGAGCAAACTAACTTTTCATGATAAAGAACTTTTGTCTTATTACGGCGCACTTCTGGCATGCTCCGCCCACTGTGGGCGGGCCTCAGCATTGGTCATGCGTGTTCCGTATATCGTGTCCAACACTGAACACATCTGACCTAAACCATTCCAGTGACTCTTTAGGTGATACCGACTTTTGGAAAGACATAGGAAAAGACAGTAGTTAATTCAAAGGCAGTATACAGGATGGCTGGAGCAGTTGTACTAAATACGCTATAGTGATTCTTATGATATATAATAAAGGTTTCTTTTGCAGGGAACACACGTAGCAACGATGGAAGCTTTGACGTGTGTGTTCGCTCTACTGCCTATTGGCACACAAAATTTGACAAGAATTGGAAAATACTGTGACGATCAAATGTGTCACATACAGATGGTCGATTTGCACTATTGCGATATCGACTGCGGCAGTGTGAAGATCCCTGGGAGTAAACTCCTGCCACCAGACGGCAGTCGAGGCCAATCTCCTGCAACTAGTCGTTTTGACCTCACACGCCGTCCACGTGTCACTTTTCCTCCCAGCCCTGGAGACAATCACTCCGACCGCAACTAGTCGTTATGGTGACCTCACAACCCGCCAACGCGTTACTTTTCCTCCCGGCCCCGAAGAAAATCACTCCGGCCGCAACTAGTCGTTATAGTGACCTCACAACCCGCCAACGCGTTACTTTTCCTCCCGGCCCCGAAAAAATCACTCCGGCCGCAACTAGTCGTTATGGTGACCTCACAACCCGCCAACGCGTCACTTTTCCACCCGGCCCTGAAGGAATCACTCCGGCACCTACTAATGCTTCTCACTTTTCTGATGGTTCAGGCAAAAAAGGAACTTATCAATACTGCACTATTACTGGTAACTCTTTTAAGGTAGGTCACCATCTTTTCCAACTCCAACTTTATGTTATTTTGATTTAAAGAACACCAATTCGCTTTTAGTAAGCTCGACCTACCACAGGGAAAACTGCCGTGGACTCTTGTTTCCCACAAAATGTTGCTCTTCCATACCTTGATATTAGGTTGGTGCATAAGTTCTCGGGTATATCGTCATCACGTACCCGTGACGTGTGTATGATACTCTTTCACCACACTAGCTATCACTCACCACCCTGCATTTGCAGGCTACAATGCCGCACAATTACCAGTGCAAAACCATGTCACAGTGGTGATTGTGCGGCATTGTGGCCTTCTTCGAATCCCAGCCCCCGTCGTTCTGGGAGGATGGAATCGACAAGCTGCCTGAGCGTTGGCGACGAGTAGTTCATGGTGATGGTGCATACCTCTAATCTTCAGGTTGGTTCGCTATTGAGATATTTACGAAAAAGTCGTGGCTAAGAACTTATGCACCAACCTACCCTCGTCATCCGGGCAGTTGATTAGGGCGGTCGTCAACGGGCCGCAGCGCGTGCCAGGAACTATTTGCTTTTTCCAGGCTAATTTAGTCATTTTTTCCAACTTTTCACTGTTTTGGCTACTTTTTCCCAGATTAGCAGCTCCTTATCTTCACAAGGTGGAAAATCACCTTTTCCTGACACGGAAAACTATTTAGATGAAGTAATACACTAGATGATAAG
>MU912926.1:17958-36586 GCA_036418165.1 Cooperia oncophora
ATTAGATATGACCGAAAACGATCTTCACATTCCTGGAGTCACTGGATGGGCTGAAGGGATTAAGGGCGGTCGCGTTTTGCAGTCGGTAAGTCAATCGGGCGGGGCGGTTTCGAGAGTTCGGGAGTAAGCCCCGTCGCATCGCATCCACGGTTGCTTTCCCCCTCTGTACTGATCGCTCACCGATCACCGTAGCGATCAGTCAGGAGGGGCCTGCTCTTGAGCCCCTCCTGACTGATCACGAGTTGCCAACCACATATATCTTTGCTCTTTTATGCATTTAACTCGTGATGAGAACTTTTCAGATCTGGTGAAGAGCGATGGTAAGGACATTCTGGAAAATGCTGTATGGATTGGAGCCCACAGAAATTCACAAGCTAGAAGAAACGGTTTCACATGGGCAGATGGTACCCCTTACAGGTACTCGAACTGGGCAAAATTTCAACCAGACAACAAAAAGGACAGAGATTGTGTTGCTGTTAGTTTTCTCCTAATTCCCTTTACTTACTTTTGTGAAGTTACTCACGTTTTCTCGGAGACTTAGAATCAGAAGAACCTGCTGAAGATGTGAGCGATGTCGCGGGCCAACGAAGAGGCGGCGACCTTGCCCACTCTTCTGCGAATTTTTCTCTACTTTATGGTTCACACCAGTCATTTTTCAGATGTTACCCGGTAGCTGGAAAGATCTGCCCTGCTGGACAAGATTAACCGCTGGCTATGTGTGCAAAAAGAAATTCAAAAGGATTGTCATTTCACCGGCAAGTGAGAGAAAGGTGAAGAAGATACTCTGAAAAGAATTGAAATAAACTATCCTGCATTATTTTTTTACTTACATGGGAAATAGCGGACTGTAAAAAATAAGGTGAAAAGAAAAAGGTTTGAAAGAGGGTGTGTAACAAGACTATCGCAACTCGCCGCGCTGGTGGACATCGCGTGCGCAAATGACTCGTCTTTGGCGCCAATAAAGGCTGTATGAGCGAAAATAGCCATGTCTATGATGTACTTGAAATCCATTTCTCTAGTCGACAGGCTGATGCGAGTTATAAAAACAAAGCGCTTGTCGCCGCGCGCGAAGCAGCGACAAATTACGATTGTCATGACCGTCTGTCAGGGAAGGTCTCTTCATTTCACCCAATCTCCCCTTACTTAGGGTGAGCAAATGTTTACCTATTCTCAACCCATACATATACTCCCTATCCCTGGGATGGAGTAGTTGTGGCAAGCGCAGGGGGGGGGTACTTTGTATTTTCGTTGCTTCACCAATTCTGGTTTACAAGTCTCATGGCACCTGTAAACACTTATGAATTTGGAGCAAGTCGTCAAGTTGCATTTGATCATCACATATGACGGGTGGGATGAATTGAGGGATAAATTTGAGTTCAAAGCAACTATCATCTTGTTCAGTGTTCGACAAAGGCATGAACGCAATTGTCTCAGAATGAAAATATCTCACCAAAAGCACAACCACCGCTACGTTTGGTTGAAGTACGCAGCCACGCCTACCACATCCCAGGTATTTCGGGTGTAGTTTTGGGCGAACCTATTATGGTAAGTTATGGAAAGTAGTCTACCGAACGGCAGGGAAAATAGGTCGGCCGCAACATTGGACAATGGTAGCAAAAAAGAAAATTATACAGCTAGTTGCAAGAAGAGCAAAACAACTGGGCTGTTGAGATTCTCCAACTTATGAGTGAAGTAATTAGAACGTGCCATTCTGTTGGGTTCCAGTCTTCTTTACCGTGCTCATTCACTCCTGCCAGGTTGTTTTTCTCCCACATGCTGTGAGCAGTAGTACTCACCTAACAGTTCTCCTCGGGTAAAATGTTTGCTAACGAAAAATTTAGGCATGCAGACTTTGTCCAGGAAACGGAATCTGCATGGAACGTGGTGACCTTCCTGAGTGCATTCGAAGCTATTCTTCTATTCATACTCACACCAGGGTGCAGGGTGTGCTACATTGGAGACAGACAGATACACTCATTTCCACTCAACTCCAAGGACGGTCGTTGCCATGTGCGAGGTGATTGGGTCCGTACCTGCGAAAGCATTCCATTTTCTTTGCTCAAAGGCTCACGGGGACAAGGTCGGAGAGCAGTGATACACGGCGCTGGCTCCCTACTCGGCTCTACACGTTACCCTTAAGCTGCAGTACCTATACTGCTGTTACGGAAGTTTCGAACGCATACTCAGCAGTAGAGAACAAGCAGAAGTGAGAGGGCGGAGACATGTGGCGCGTTCGGCTACGGCTAGGTGTGCGGCTGCTCTGCCACAGCGCGAGTATGCAGAAGTCGCACCTGAGTATCATTACCTTCGGGCACCTCTTCGGTGAACTTTGATCAGAGAAGTGGCGTGCTACAATAGCTGCTCACCCATTTCCCATAATTGGCAACTGCCACGATTAGGACGCATGCCGTCGCCCGTTCTCGTGGTCTATACAATTTTGGAATCCCTCACATGTAGAAGATGACCCAGTACTCAATGGCAAAAGATGAGCAACCTTTAAGGTTCGAAAAGTGGCAGAAAACGCAATCATTCGAATGTGATCACCGAATGTGATAAACGGACATGCGATAAGCGGTTGCAACGTAGGATATGGTTCTAATGTAAGGAAATTATCGTTTCAAGAAAATAGCCCCGAGACTTATCACAAGAATGCTGAGTTGTGGGCAAAAGTCGTGCCCTAGGTGGGAGTCGAACCCGCACCTCACACTTTCCGGGCGAGTGCGCTACCCGTTCGCCACCAGGGCTGTGCTTACTCTCCGGCTTCAAGACAGCCCCGCGATCAGTGGCTCGTGGTCGCCGTTGCTGTGGCAAGTTAGTCCTAGCCTCGCAAGCTGAAAGATGTTCACCTTCGCGACTCTATTGTGAGCGTGGAGGCTGCTATAGCCGCTCAAAGTGCTAGTTCTAACTCCTCCTCAGTCGGACCGCCTTTACTTGCTAGATGTCCTCCGACGGAGGCCACCACTTGTTCTTAGTTGGGGCGGCGGGCATTGCTAATGCCCCTGGATAATTCTGCTCTCCTTCATTACAGTTTACTCATTGGAGGTATATACATTCAATTCAATCCATTTCGCGAGGTGAAACGCGTAAAAAACACGAGTGACGCAATTTTCGTGATGCAAAACCACGACGCACAAAAGGTGCGCCTACCGTAATCACAAATTCAGACACCGTGTTGATAAAATTCCTTTTTCCTTCCCAGAGTTTTTCCTCTGCGTTTTTGTTGTTTTCTTTTTGTATTCTTTCTTTTGCACTGGATGATATCAACTACTGCGAGATGTGATAGAGAGATTTGTGAGCTAGGGGCTGCACAGAGACCGCAGGGAGGTGTAACTGTGAGGGAGCGATTTTGTTTATGTTGTTCTGGAGAACGCTTCTTGCCTGTTTTCTTCTTTGGGAGATTACTTATCAGCTGCTGTTTCATAATTGGAAAGCAGCTATCCATGAGACTTTTATCGCGGGAGCTGTCTTTAACTGGCGTATGCCATAACCTTGATCAGCGTGCACTGGCGTTACTCTGGTGAGCTCGGTCAGGGGCGTAATCGTTTAGAAATCTGCAATGAACCGCGGGGTCGTAAACGCTTCAAACCTGAGCTGAGAGGGTAAACAGCGGCCGTGGTGGTGTAAAAGATAGCGACGCACATCAGCCCGAAAGCGGCGGGCGCGGGTTCGGCCCCCGCCTGGGTACGACTTTGCCCTAATTCGCACTTCTTGTGATATACATTCGAAAGGCGTACTGGCGGCGTTAACGCAGCAAAATTAGGCCCCGAGAATTAGGCAGCGTGTTAGACTTGCGCACTTGCGTTCCTGCGCGTTAGAACTCGCTTGCTGCGCACGGCCAAAAGACCGTAGATGAAAGGACGTAGCTTCACGGGGTAGTTCTAGCCTCCTGACAAGATATTACATAAACATGGCCTGCGAAAACCAGTGGCGTCGTGGCAACCACCGCCCAACTCACCTATATCGATGAAAACTCGTTCCTACGGGCAGCTCAACCTCTTGAACAAGTTTAACACATTCACTGGCTCGATCGCTGGCGCCCTCGTTACAGGGTTGTAGGGTGTCGAAGCGCTACAGATCATAGCGTAGCGATCACGGATTATGGCCTTTTATTTTTGACCGTCGGCGCCATACACCGTTCCTCCATCAAAATCGACAAACTTGCGTAATAGAGTTGCTTGATTCCCTGATGAGGAGTATTGCACCTATTTTTCGACAGCAGCGCCATTAAGCGCTCTGCTAAGGCTGAATCTGGTTGAAGGATTCCCTTCACATGCGGATTATAAGCCTTAGCGCAGAGCAACAAATGATAGTAATGTGGTCCTCCATGAGCACGGTGCTAAGAAGTAAATCCATATCCGTAATCAGGGGTGCACATAATCCCCATAGTATGGGTTTTCGTTGAATAAATTGGTGGTCTGTGTTCTGGCGCGGGCGCCAGGCTGTTTTGAGTCAAGTGAATGTGGGTAATATTGTTGAAGGTTAAGCTGCTTTTAGGCAAGTGAAAAGTTTTCACCGATATTGGTGATTTGGGTGCGCAGCGATGTGAGTTCAAGCGCAGCAACGCGCGCTCAATCACAGCAACGCGTGTTCAAGAGCGGCAAGTCTGAAACGTGCCTACGCCTGGAAATTAAATGTAATTCGAAGTGGTGATGAGAAAGGACAGCTTAGTTGACTCCCAGTGGAATGTCTTCATACACATAAGCAGTTTTCATTCATCGAGTCAAATTTCATGGACGAGTTCCACGCCTGATAGTTGACACCCACAGAACTTCCGGAAAATGTACTGGCAAAGTAAGCCTATGTCACGTTGGTTAGAATAGTTCCAAAGCTCCCGAGGGACTGCATGGAACCCCAGAGCGTCACGGCGAAATCATCGAAAGGGTGCTGGTTTTCTCCTACCTGGGAAGCAACCGAGGCGATAACCGTAGCGTGGACCAGGCAGTAAAAGATTCCGTGCATGAAATAGTAGTGAGCCTGCCTGGCGATGCCGCTACGATCGACAGTAATTCTGAGATAGTCAAGAGCGAAGTGGTGAATGCTGCCCCTTAGGCCATGAACGACAATTTGTTCAAGTGAGGATGATAAGATGGGCCTGGAGCAGGATTTGAGCGGATGGAGTCAGAAACGGCGTGCAGTGTCTAAAATATTGTGGCTGTTCAGCAGGCGGTGCATGGCGAGTTGCCAGTCAAGAGCACGCGTTATAAGCGGCTAACGCGAAAGTGCAACATGCCGATCACGGACGTCCACGCACGCATCTCCCGCCCATAATGGACGGAACTGCAACATCGAACGCGCTGATACTTTCACCTTTTCACTTATGAAGTACAATTGATATGGAGCGTGTTACATGGATATATGAATGCATACGTGCAGACCTATATATCAAAGTCACGTTGTTGGCACGATGCCAATGGGGAACTCGTCCAAAAGTGCTTGTCCAACGCCGCGTAAACAAAGGCATTTTCGCGGGCTCTTAGACTTTTATCCTCGTTTTTTCTCATTTTCCCCGCTATAGAGAACCTCTGCTACTATTTTCGAGTTGGCCCCGTGTATGCCTTTAAACCTTTTGGGGATTTCCCTGATCGCTAGCATTAAGCCTACACGGCCCAAAATAGTAACGACTTAACCGTTGACCGAATACGCGGGTTTTTTACTTTTCGGCCTCGCATGACACGCGCGCTTTCTTGAACGCCACAAGCGCGGTACGCATTTAATTCAAGCCGTCCCACGAAGCGCTTTTCTGGAAATTGGATCTAAAAACCCGGTTTAGAGTGCGATTGTGAAGTAAGTCAATTATTTACTATGGAAAAATCTGGGGCCAACACTCTTTGCACCAGGACCAGGAATTTGTCTGTAACCAATTTTTTCATAAAAAATGCAAATCGTGCTTTCTATAGGATTCAGAATCCTTCACCTTATATTTTCTCATCATTATCAATGTTGTAATTGTCTGTATTTGTTGGCAAAGAGTTAAACAGCAAACCAATCCAAAGTTGAGGAGCAAACCAATTCAAGCTTATAGTGCTCTTTCCACAGGAAATCTTTGCTAAACTAGTGTGTACTAACTTATTCCATGGACCACGTGTTGTACGAGTATACTAAGGACTGGCCTATAGAATGAATAGGAGAAACTAAATAAAAATTCATGCACTAGGAAAAGATATGGATTTGTTGATCGTGATTCGTATACAATTCGCGCGGTCCCACGTGGCCCACAGAGCGCGCATTAAATGCGTATCACGCTGTCGTCAATGTGTTAATGGAAAGCAGCTGTTTCCTCTTTTTTACCAAGGATGAAATTTGATGCTCCGGGGCAAGAACCGCGACGCCGCCGCGCGCAGTTGGCGTCCATTCCAAGCGCCAGTTGCTGCTTGACAGCTTTCTGTTCGCTTTTTTCGATTTCTCACTATTTCTGGACTTTTCCATCAACTGTTTCTTATCGATTGTTTTCTCTGCACTTGGTGATATATGCATCATAATTCTGCTAAGGAAGCATGTCTTGTAGTAGCCCTGCCTTCAATGTTGTCTTGTGGTCTTTAGACATGCTGGGTTCCAATCTGCCACTGTCTGTAGGTCGCAACTGCCCTTTATAAAGACCTGTGTTTAAATTATTGAGTCTTAGAAATATTACCGGAAGCGTCCGGGCTTTTACCAGTTATCGCTCCTAAATAGAGGTTTTGGTATTTATTTTCGAAGCAAGAGGGCCACGGATTCACCACTATATCTACAACGGGAAAAATTACTTAAACAATTTTTTGGACCAATCTCTGGCACAAGTCCATCTGAGGGGTTGGGAATTGGGGGGGGGGGCATTTTGTAATCATCTGGATAATTTTTCCCCTGTCAGCATCACACAGTTCGATATATTGCACTTCAGACCAGGCCACGTCCAGCCGGTGGGGAAAGTTCCGCAAAACAGGACCCTCTCTCTCAAAGTCTGCTCTGGCACTACCCTCCTCCCTTTCCCACCCCATGTCCTGCTTACCATTCCCTTCCAAAAATTCCCCACTTTCTCCAAAAAAAAACAGCTCTCGACCAGTCATATGGCGGCGCACTTAAAAATAACAGGAAAAGTCAAAACCGAAAACGTTTTTCAAAAGCAGATGCAAAGTTCGGAAACCTGAACAGCCCACTCTGAGTTATTTCTCCCAGCTGCTGTGCACTGCATTTCTTCTATTTGTAACGTGATATTTCTTTCGCAGCAATCGTTTAATCAGTTTTCTCCAGTGAGTGCATGAAACCATTCATTTTTATATTGTGAAAGCGAATGGGTCTGCTTTTTTGGCGCAGGTTCAGCATATAGGTGCTAATGTAGTTGGTGGAGAGGGGGAGGTATTTGGCCGTGCTTTTGCACCCTTTCCCCTCAAAGGCTTTCACGGTCATAAGTTCAGAAACAGGCGCTATACAGTTCTCCGAAAACCGCGAAATTAATTGTGTCTTATGCGTGAGTGTACAGATGCTCCAAGGCACTTAAATTTACGCGCAGTTTAGGATACTGTATTCCGCCTGTTTTCCTGAACATATAATTCAATGGTTGGCCTAGGTTTAGAGCGCAGACGACCACTGTCGTCAGGGATAGTTCTGCGGAAAACTCACAGTTTTCTCCAAGGTTAACCCTTGATTGAAGACAGTTCCCGCGATCTAGTGACTCGCGAAATCTTCTTGTATTTTGCATTCGAGTCAGCACTCGCAGAGAGTGTACTACTTTCGTCACTCGAAAAGGCGAAATAACAAGGCCACAGACGCGTGTCCATTGTATCCTCTATTCTTTTCACTCTGCAAGACAACGACTAACACGCGTAATTACGTACATGCATTGTGTTGCTTGGAGCATCGTAGGACGATTTCCAATGTTCATCGATGAGAATTCTAGCTTGTCGACTCTTTTGCGAGCTACGAACTGTTCTTCCTTTACTTGATACGTTATGTTAATAGCAGTCCACTCCACAAGGGAAGATGCGTTTAGGCGCTGCTCGAATCCAGCAGCGATTTAGTCGATTTGTTGTAAAACCTCGGACTGTATTGCTAACCGTAGTCCTAATTAAATGCACAGAGTTCTTGAAAGCTATTTTCTGTACCACTGCTTTTGTTTTTCTTTTCTTTTCTTTATTTTATAGTACTAGATGATGCGAGAACGATTTATGAGCTAGGGGTTGCACAGAGGCCGCAGGGCTGTCGAGTCGCCAGCAAATCTGGAGAACTCGTACAATGAGGCTGTGTGACTGTCAGGGAGGGTTTCGTTCGAGATGTTCTCATTGTTTTTTGATCCTCTCTCAATTGTAAAGTAATTCATCGACTATTGTTTTATAATCGAACGCCCTTACTCGTTAAACTTGATCGCGGGAATCGTCTTCAGGGAGGAATGAGCCCTTGACCGATTTATCCCCCCCCTTCCCCAACTATGTGAGCACTATGTTACACATTAAGGGCTAGGGATATGTCACATGGCACGAGTAAACCCGTATTACATCATTACCGATGTAGTCTTAAGACTTGTCATTAACGTGTCACGTGACGTCAAATATCACGTCATTTATCTCACAACAGCTAAAGTGCGGGACTGCTTGTCTGTTGCGCCCACCCTTCTTATCAGGAACCGCTACTGCAGAGGAGAATGCACGTCACTCCAGAAAAAATAGTGGAACGGCACGCTCCAGTCAATTTTATCAAATCAGTCAGATGGACAGTTACGGCTTACAGACAGTTATTGGCTTGAGGGGGGGGGGGAGTCTTTGAAGTCACTCTCCTTCGACTGATTTCGTTGTTGTGTGGTGATTTTTGCACATTTTAGTTTCTGTGAACAAAAAAAATCCGAAAAAATTGTGCAGTGTTGTGGTGGTGTGAAGTTCTCTGCTTGTTTTGCATTATAGTTATTGTTGATGGGTAATATCGAATCGACTCGGCCAGAGGACAAGCAAAAGTCACCATCAATAAAGGTACCGAAGTGTGTGTGTGTGCCCGTGTCTGCATGTGCGATGACGTCATTTATTTGATATGTGCGATTCATCTTGTTATTGTTGCAGTGACATATGTTTTTTTTCGGTTTTGTTTTGCATTTATGTTCTTCTTTTGATCAAATACTACAGATTTGATTTTTGATTTCAACCTAATTCTGCACAGTTTGGCAACGGGAAGGGCGTTTTGCACTTTCGCTGCTTCGCTATTCCTGTTTACAGTCTCCTCAGTGAAAACGGGAATTCTTACGAAGCTGGAGCAAGCTCGTCGTGTGGCATTCCATTGTTTGAGGCAGCGTTTATACATTGCGTCAACGTTTTGAGCGACTAGAAGAATATGGATATCGATCTAGCGATTTGAGCGTCCACCCACCTTTTGAGCGTTTCGCGGGTAGTTTTGTAATTTGCGCGGGTAGTCGACGAAAACGCTGGCGTACCTTCAAGTCGCTAGATCGATATCTATATTTTCCTAGTCGCGCAGAACGCTGACGTAGAGTGTGAACGCGCCCTTACAAGTGTTGAGAGGTACCTGTAAAAGGGTTGACAAGTGGCTCAGTCCTTGCCTGTTATCATTTCGTGGCGAATGGTTTCACAGGTTTCTACTTGATGGCTCGACGAGTCCATGGGAAGTAAAAAAAAGGCGAAATACCCCCCCCGTCGCCAAACCGCGCCCTCCCAAATGTGTCCTACTGCTGAGTGTGTGTCGTCCTTTCGCTGATTAACCAACTATTTTGTAGTCTGCCACTGGTTTTTTTTTGCCGAACATTTAGTTTTTTTCAGGGAAAACGGAAAAAGTCAAGATCATCCTCTGGCAATCGCAAAGCGGATAAAGATTCGGCTGATATGGCTTTCACACATATCCGGTAACGCAAGACTATCGCATCAGTCGGAAGGTACATCCACATTTGCGTTGTTTTTTTTACTTTTTGCAAATAAACTGCATTATGCTATGCTATAAGTGTGGTCACAAAGCATCAGGAACAAGTCGGGGTTGGGGAAGGATTAGAAGAAATAATTCCGCGCTCATCCTTTATGGATCCTGGTCCTTGCTACGTGCGAGGTGATCGTTTTACGCTGTGGTAGCGTGCCACTTTCCCCTCTGCACGGTAAAGGGTCTAGAGGGCCGTGATACCTGGGTGTCGTTCCACACTACACCAGCGTTGCCGCACTGCCAGCTAGATGCCCAGACATAGCCAAACGCGCTACTTGTGTGCGCCCTTTCTCTTCTGCTTGTGCTCTATCGCTAAGTGCGTGTTTCGTTGCGGGGTTTTGATGTCGACGATCTTTGGTGTTGAAGATAGCGCGGGCGGAGATAGATAGACGGTATCAGTACCCCCGGCCTCATTCCCTTGTCTTCTGAGCTTCTGAGCAGAGGAAAGTCGCGCCAGTGCAGCTGCGGATCCACTCATGCCGCTTGTGGAAAGGGTCATCCTCGAGGGTAAGTCTACGCTTGCCTTCAAACTCAAGGAATTCCTACATGCCCTCCCCCCCTTTCAGTCACATATACAAAAGGTTCTTGAGCTAAGATATCTATTATAGAAATTCCTAGTAGTCAACTTTACCATCATTATTGTTTGCCGTCTGAAGTGAGCTGATTTCGGAATATAATGGACCAAGGAGCAGATTGTATGGGGAGATGGGGTTCCTGTTTGACACCACAACTTTGAAGCATTTTCTTTCCTCCATTTATTTTCCGAGCTATCCACTTGCACCGGCTTCTGGTTGCGTGTATGTTTCAGAGTGTGGCTCTTCCGTTCTTCACTACTATTTCTCGCCTTCCCGATTATTCTAGACCACTTTTTCTTGACACTGTTTTAACCCTCTGACCTTACCCGATATCCCGTTTACAACTGCTTTAATCTTTGCAACTGCTTTCATGCATGAAAAGGATTCGTGGCACAGTATGTTGGTGATCTTTGCGAGAGGGAGGATTAGGGTCGGATATGGTCACGCGACAGAAGGAACGTTTGAGGGAGAAGGGTCGTGTTTTGCCAATATTTTTCCGTGGCATGACATGCCCCGAAAGGGATAATTGCTATTTGTTGGTCGCTTTTTTCGTACGTTCTGCGCATTTGAGTTCCACTTGGAGTACCAGTTTGCTTAAGTGCAATTTTGCGGATAAATGAACTAAACGAATGACGACCAAGCGCGACCGTCCACTGGGAGCTCTTCAACCTACATCTGCCCTGGCACCGCCTGCTATTGCTTGCAACTGCCCAGCACGCTTCCATTTTCATTTGAATCGCTGCAAATGGATTTTGGATTTCTGATGAAAAGCATTCGGTGTTAGATAATATTTCTTTTTAAAACGACCAGCCACGAAATTCTGTAAAACTTGAGTAGCGGGTGTAACATATTGTGCAGCAAGCTGCAGTGGAAGCTGATTTACCTTTTTGGGTAAAAACTGGCAATTTCAAGGTACTCGGAGTCGGAATCAACGGAAAAGTAGTCGAATGCGAACATCGTATTACTGGAGAAAAATTTGCTCTCAAGGTGCTTCGCGATATACCGAAAGCACGGAGAGAGGTATGTATTAAATTTGATTACTTTGAAAGCAGATGCTGTTTGTTTGTCTTCTATTTTGAGTTTTATTACGCTTATTTACATTTTTGAGCTGTATTTTTAAGGTAAACTTGCACTATATAGCAAGTGGGCATCCAAATATTGTGGAAATAGTTGATGTTTATGAGAATTCCTATAATGATGTGCAGTGTTTACTCGTTGTCATGGAAAGTATGCGAGGAGGCGAGCTTTTTAATCGCATTCAGGTGAGTGGTTGGAAATTGGAAACGATTATGTGAAACGTGGGAATTCCGAGGTAGTTATTGGCCTTGTTAAGAAGAGGGACTGAAATGCTGAATCAAAACACGTAGTTTGGGTATCCCTGGCGAGGGAATCGTATCCCCGGCGAGGGAATCATATTTGGTTTCCAGCGAAAATTGGCCTATGATTTTCCTCGTTTTCTCCGTTTCCCTTTCGCTCTGTAGTCATTCTCTGATCGACGGCAGTTTGATGGGAGGTTGGGAAAGTTTAGGAATATGGAAGGTGGGGCGAGGGGTGAGAAAAGGGGTTGCGTCAGGGAAGGAAACCGTAGAGAGGGTCGTTCTGCAAAATTTGCTGAAGCCGTAGGACGTGCTCTGTGCTGAATACCACGCAGCTGTAATTGGAACGTATAGTATTTTATTTCGCTTGCCCGATGTTATTGCAGAGATTAATGGAGTAAACGCAGTAAAGTTTCACGAGAGTTCATGATCTGTGAAAGTATAAATGTGATGAAGCTCTTGCGGTTGATTGATTCTTTCTTGAGCTAAAGGTCGCGAAGGCGTGAACGACTTCTGGGCCATCTACAAGTAAGCGGTCTATCGTTGAGGAAGAACTTGGCACCAATTTACCGTTCTCGAAAGGTAGGCGTCTAAGTAGGCCCGGGGTGGAACCGATCCAGGATATGGGCACCACGCACTAAGCAGATCAGTTGCCGCCACATCACCACTCTCTCACATCCATGATCATCAGTGGAAAGCCTGTTGGCGCAGTTGGGCGAAATAGGAGGGGTGGGGTGGGTGGATTTTGCTCTTTTGTTGCTTTCCATTGCAAGTGAAGTCATCAAGTAGAGATCTGTGAAATCTGATGAGGCCGTAAAGATACTGGTCAAAAATTGCAAAAATTACTCACTAACTCCTGTAAAGAATACCTGTCGAGTCTTGTTGAGCAATGAACACGAATATGGGAAGCTTCGAAATTGCAAAATGCTCTCTCTCTCTCTCTCTCTCTCTCTCTCTCTCTCTCTCTCTCTCTCTCTCTCTCTCTCTCTCTCTCTCTCTCCGGTCGCTGAACTGCGCCAGCCTGTTTAATAACATAGCGTAGAACCCTTTCGATAGCGGTTGAGGCGATAGCTGTTTTTTCAATTTGAATAGAAGTTTTTACGCATTATTCAGTTCTTTTCTTTTATACGTACAATACTCTCATACTCACAAGCTTGGCTTTTTGTCCTGACCATTTAAAATAATTCGCATACTTAGCTTTGAATGGGCTAGCATCCTTTTACATTGCATTTCCTACTCTTATCAAATCTATCGTTTTTCACACACACGTGGAGAATAACATGACGAGAAAATGCATATTGATTAAGGAACGCGGACAACAGGCGTTTACCGAAAGGGAAGCTGCAGGAATTATGTACGAGATATGTTCTGCCGTTGCTCATCTTCACAGAATGAATATTGCTCATCGTGATATTAAACCAGAGAATTTACTATATGTGTAAGTTTTCTTAGGTGTTTTTGTCCAAAGTTTTGAAGTTATTTCACAGAGTGGGACAAACGGCGGTGTCAAACACCCGCGCTCAATACTTTCCCCTGATAAGACCCCCTTGCTAATTCTAGCTGCAATCTTCCTAAGTTTTCTTAATCTCCTACCTACTTTCTCCAATTTTCTGAGAATTTCCCAGTCTTCTTCTCCGGGAAAACCGCTGTATACTAATCAGGTAGTTGTACTCTGTTGCTTTTATGTGGCTGCTTTCATATATGGTATTCCGACAAAGTTTGGCTTTGGGGAGGGGGCATTCTGCACTTTTAATAGTTGTCATCGCCGCGTTCATTGCTTTTTCAAGAGTGTACGAGTTCACAGGTATTCTTTCCAGGATGGCAAGCGGTCCCACAAACATTGACTGGTATCACGTTGGGACCTCACAAGGTTTCACAGGTCTTGTTAAGCAGCAAAAGCGCATAATGCTGCCCACCCCTTCCCCTCCCTCCTACCAAGCCGACTGCCCCCATATTCCATGTATAACTGTGCAATTATAAGAAGAAATTCATACGACATTAATAAGCGGGGATTTCTCAGATTACCTCTCCTTTCCTTTCTGAATCGGTAGCTAAGACGTCATTCTAATTTTCATGTTGTACAGTACATCAATTAATCTTTTTTGCTTGTTTAGTCGATCTGGTTACGCCAGGTGAAATTATTTCGTATTTCAGAGATAATTCACCTAACGCACGGTTAAAACTTACCGACTTTGGATTCGCGAAAAGGACTGACGATTCGGAACCACTTGGCCTTGCCACTGCATGCTATACACCATATTACTGTGCTCCTGAAGTGAGTTTTGTCGAAATTCACAGATACCTTCTCGGACTGTTCTTCATAATAACCTGTTAAGGTCTTGGGCGCTGAAAAATATGACAAGTCGTGCGATCTCTGGTCTGTAGGCGTCGTTATGTACATATTGTACGTTTTTTGAAAATTGTTAGAAAATTTGACAAATTGTAGGAGTGTTTTGTCTCGCGTTGAAGGGACGCGTCGGAGGGTTTTTGGTGTCAGTTTTCACTAGCTGTTGAAGCGGTGTGAGCGACAAGGCATTGTGGGAAAACGACTGAGATAGAGCGATAATATGCAGTTCTGTCGCTTTTTCGCTTCAACAACTGGTGGAAAACAGGCTTGGCGCTGCGACAGAACCATTCAAACGACACGCCCCGTCATGCGCACTGTATTCCCTTTGTGCATTGCTCGGTGAGATAATCTGGTTCGACCATGCTTTATATACATCCTTGAACAGATTATGTGGATATCCCCCGTTCTTTTCTCAAAATGGACTTCCAATGTCACCAGGAATGAAAAAAAAAAAAAAAAAAAAAAAAAAAAAAAAATCGAATGAAGGCGAAGATCAAGTCGGGTCAGTACACTTTCCCGTCACCCGAATGGGATTGCGTCTCCGAAGCTGGTAAGATTTCCTTCCTTTCACTTGTCCCCTCTCGTTTCTGTGTCATCATCATCACCATCTATTAGCATCTATTTTAGCTAAAGATCTCATCAAGAAATTGTTGAAGACGGATGCAGCAGAGCGAATAACCATAGAACAGACGATGCAGCACAAATGGATTACTCACTTCCGAAAGGTAGAAGAAAGTGGGAAATTCGTCCAAAAAGGTGGCAAATGAAGCTCGGTTGATTCGAGATATACGATTGGTCCAGGGTATAGAGAGACGCAGAAAAGATAGGCGCGCGTGGGAGGCACCAGGCAGCGATAGGTCAGTTGAGATAGATATCTTCATGTTGTAGGTGGAGTTAAACCCAAGAAGGCAGGGCCAGACAAGTCGCAACACCCTTGCGTTCTTTTCAGACCATTTAGTGGCATTATTTGTGATGGCGGACTTGCTCATTGTATATTTCTAAGACATACACTAAAAATCTCCGAGAGGCGATAGGCGTGGCTGCGTACTTCGACTAAACGCGGCGGTGTTTATGCTTTTGGTGGAATAGTTTCATTTTGGGACATTCATATTTATGTCCAATACAGAACAAAATGACAGCTGTGCCGTATTGAAATATCCCACGAGTAACCCATTCTGTGCCGTGTCCAAATGTCACGCCTACTTCTCAGGGATAAGGAGTATACTGATAGATGATCGTCTAAAAAGGTGGCAAGCTGAAGCTCGGTTTTTCGAGATGTATAGCGAGGACGCCAGAGACGATAGGCCGCGCAGTCGTGGAGGCACCAGGCAGCGATAGGGCAGTTGAGATAGATATCTTCACGTTGTAGGTGGAGTTAGACCCAAGAAGGCAGGACCATTGACAACTCGCAACCCCCTTGCGTTCTTTTTAGACACATTTAGTGGCATTATTTGTGATGGCGGACTTGCTCATTGTATATGTCTAACTAGGGAAGGTCGTCAGGTCGAAGTGGCCATTTGTGATGAGATGTAGATCACTAGACGTGGTTTTGGACGCTGATCTTGAATCTGCCTTCAAAATTTGCAAAGCGATTCTCTGAACGGAGTTATGGAGCCGCGTTTACCACGCAACAGGTCATGGGATCGGATCCCTGCTGAGCTTAACTTTTTTGCTTGTTGCGCAAACGTGGCAAAAAGTGATTTTGCCGTCACTACTACTTCAGTTCTCACCTGAGCTTGTCTGAAGAAAAGTTTGCCTCCATTTATTACTGCGCTTGGACTCCTTGTAGACTACAGTGCACTACAGTGCTTCTACAAGGAGTCCAAGCGCAGTAAT
Organism: Cooperia oncophora; assembly: GCA_036418165.1. Classification (NCBI taxonomy): domain Eukaryota; kingdom Metazoa; phylum Nematoda; class Chromadorea; order Rhabditida; family Trichostrongylidae; genus Cooperia; species Cooperia oncophora. The sequence continues at coordinate 33,918 of MU912926.1, forward strand.
AAATGGAGGCAAACTTTTCTTCAGACAAGCTCAGGTGAGAACTGAAGTAGTAGTGACGGCAAAATCACTTTTTGCCACGTTTGCGCAACAAGCAAAAAAGTTAAGCTCAGCAGGGATCCGATCCCATGACCTGTTGCGTGGTAAACGCGGCTCCATAACTCCGTTCAGAGAATCGCTTTGCAAATTTTGAAGGCAGATTCAAGATCAGCGTCCAAAACCACGTCTAGTGATCTACATCTCATCACAAATGGCCACTTCGACCTGACGACCTTCCCTAGTAAGTTCAGACATAACACTCAATAAAAATCTCCGAAAGGCGATAGGCGTGGCTGGTACTTCGACTAAACGCGGCGGTGTTTATGCTTTTGATGGAGTAATTTCATTTTGGGACAGTTCATAACTGTGTTTCCTGTCCAACACAGAACGAAATGACAGTTGTTGTCGTATTGAAATGTCTCCACGAGTAGCGATTCTGTGCCATGTTTCATGTCACGTCTCCCTCCTCCCAGGATTTAAAGGGCAGCTATATTAATAGATAATCGCAGAAGACGCGAGTCGGGGAGGGGGGGGAGCATTTTGTACTTTCCTTCCCTTTAATTCCAGTTTCTCACTCTGGTGAAAAACTGAACTTCTCTGATCGGAGCTGGAACATGCTCGCGAGCTCGTCATAGTGAAAGCCAGGCTCTTGTAAGCCCATGAAATGGCTCTCCTCATGGCTCGATAGTCGATGAAAAGTAGCGTAGTACCCCCCACACCCGCCCGCCGAACTGCGCCTTTTATTTCTTGAGAAATACATTTGCTTGTCCATTCGGCAGTCAGAAGTGCCACTTTCGTGTTAGCGATATGACCCCACTAACAGCTCCGCGCAGTGAGTTTTCCCATGGCCGTTATGCGACCGGGTTTGCTGTGTAGTGAAGTCACTATTATTGAGTGCGGATATCTTTCAGACAGAAAAGTCGTCTTCAAAACCTGAAACTGGCCGAATTCCTCAATTGTCTACTCGGTGAAATTCTCAGTCATATGGGGTTAGTCACGCCATACTTCAGTAAGTCTAAAATAGAATACCTCTTCATTCCCCCCCCCCTCCGCAAAGAAACCAATCCTATGCAGTTTCACTAGCATTTCACGCCTCTCGCTGAATGGCAGGGAGGTAAGTGAACTAAACTACCATCGGCAGCGCAGACGTATACGTGCAATACACGATGACGTTGTACGTGTGCAAGCTAGTATTTTTATCCTCCCAGGTGAATTTGGAACCTGCTTACCGGCTCCGGATGCTAGAAGGGTTACGCGGCATGGGTGGGGCCGATCTGGAAATCTGACCACGGACGCATGCGTGGCAAACGCGCTGCTTACCAGGGAAGTCCGCCAACTTACCATGGAACTTTGAATGGAGACCTGGGTAGATCGATAGAGTCTATAAGGTTATTTACAAATATAGATAGCAAAACTGCAACCTGCATTTCACAAGCAACTTATGAGCAGGTAAAGTTTGGTGCAGTAGGGTGGAGGCTTGGTGGTGAGCTGTGAAGCATAAGCGAGGAATCGCATACGTCGAATCGAGTCGTCGAACGTCGAACCTTACCACTGAACCACCACGACTCGATTCGACGTATGCGATTCCTCGCTTATGCTTCACAGCTCACCACCAAGCCTCCACCCTACTGCACCATTACAAACTTTACCTGCTCATAAGTTGCTTGTGAAATGCAGGTTGCAGTTTTGCTATCTATATTTGTAAATCCTTATAGACTCTATCGATCTACCCAGGTCTCCATTCAAAGTTCCATGGTAAGCTGGTTAATACCACCAGTTGCAGAATATCTCAACAGCGAAGATCAAATAGTCGAAGCTTTACAAAGGTGATGGGATTTTTCGTTTCATTCTATGCGGTCAAGGTCCAGTCAGTCCAACGTCGTAAACTTTGTTTGCCTCGCTCAAACAAGTGATTTCCAAGGTCGAGGGTTTAACAGTTTGTACAGAGTCGTGTCGACGCGGCTTAAGTTTTGACGGTGGATCGTCTATTTGTTCAACGGGGTAGATGGTAAAAAAGCCAAGAATACGTTTCACACTCTTACATAGAAATGGTTGGCTCAGTCCCGCAAAATCGAACATTAGTTGAGCCAGCTCTCAACGCTAATGTCGTAGTGCTTTTGACTTATTTATTTCGTATTGCTATTATTTTTATATGGAGCAGTTGCTGCGATGAAGGAATGCAGCCGTCAGCTGTTGGGCTTGTGGTGGCTAACCCTCTGACTTGACAAATTCTTTGATTTCGTATATTTTTGAGCGACGTAAAGCACAGCACCCTTTCCCATGGCCTTTCAAAGAGTCATGGAGCTGTAGCATTGCAGTGGGATGGCGGCAGGTTTGAGGAGATATCAGGGGAAGGACGGGCAAGGTACAGCATCGTTGTGTGAAACACCTAGGAGGGTCGTACTTTTCCGCTGGGAGGGGGGTCGTATCTGGTCGTATCCCCCCACGTTCGATAGCAAAATTTTAGGGGAAAAGTAGGAAAATTTTTGGGAAAGTCCGGAAAAGGTGGTAGGAATTTGGGGAGAATCTGAGAAACTTTTCCGTTTCGCATTGGCTATGTATCGGAAAAATTTCGGGTAAAAATTGGAATGTGTGTGAAATGGAAATTGAAAGGTAGCCATTGGGGAAAGGGT
>MU912927.1:11488-36343 GCA_036418165.1 Cooperia oncophora
TCTTGAACAACAAACACGTCAGCAACCCATCTTTCTTCGTAAACATGATGAAATCTTTGGCAATACGCATCGCACCGCTGAAATTCGGAAAGTAACAAAAAGAACAGTTAATAAACTTGTTAAGCCAACAGGTCGGTAAAAATCGATAACACATTCCGCGATTGCAGTTCATAGATCAGGGTTCACAAGGGGCATTTTAGGGTGCTTATTAATCCCCCAGTAAAGGAGAAAGCTGAAACAGCCGACGAAAACGTCTTAATAAGGCCCGGCCGATTCCAAGAACAACTAAATAGGCGCAGATATGCTCAGCGCTAGCATGAGAGACCGGAAAATCTACAGGATAAAGACAAAGAAACATATAGGCATAGGGTATCTACATACTGTTCAAAATCACAATCTGAGAGGTGCGACCAACCTAAACCACAACCCTGGAGCGTCCTAGCACGCATTTTTGAGTGGAAAAAAATGAGACAAGCAAGAGGTTACGGACCTGTAAGCTCAGAGCCCGTTCATACTTCGCGATCCAATCGCAGGGATCGCACGATCGGACCGCAATTGTGCCAGGACAATGACGCTCGAATGTTTGTACCCCAAGCCGGATGGCACGCCCGTATCATCAATCGCGCTGACGAACTCGGTGGAGAATTCAACTGGGCCATACAACGTATAAACGGGACCAATCACCCGTGCGATCGAAGCGATCAAATCGCGGAGTATGAACCGCACTCTTATCAATCTTATACGGGGAAAAGATTCCACCAACTACGGGACCGTGAAATGGGCTGCCTTTAATATCACTTACGAAGCATTCACTCACGATTTTAATCCATTTCCGTATTGTCCAATCATACCCGGCTCCATCCTTTTGAGGGAATGACCAAACGATACCACAGAAATAGCCTATAACAAGAAGAAATTAGGTAAGTCTCAACATTCATTTTCGACATTTTTATTGAGTTTTCTAGGAATGCATTTTAAATACCTCTTTTCTATCCATACCGCATCCGTCATCGAGTATAGATAACATACCACCCATATTCTTCATTTGGAGCTGAAAATAGAAACTTTTTCTTGCTGTTCATTGTCTTGCGCACATTCAATCTTGCACTTCAATGGAAAATATGAATAAAGGACATTGCAGACGTGAAATAAAAAAGAACGAGCTTATTTAGCCTTTGGGCTCAGAATGCTCTAGGTACTTAAAATCATTTGCTTTTTTGCCACAAAAGGCAAACACAAAGACGTTAAATCACTGACCCTAGACCTCTCTAGTTTTTGAAAAAAAAAACCTCCATTATCATATCCGTTCCCCGGCATCTTACAGTATCAAAAGCACCACCTCTCCAAAGCGCCACTATCTAATAATAAAAAAAAGTGAGAAGTCATTTTAGATGAGAACAAATCTTACTGTAGTCGATATGTAAATTGTTTGCCATAGCATCTCGAGAGTTGTCCACAAGTTCAGCTATAGCACCGTAGACGAATTCGTGAGTTGTACTGGAATTTCATTGATTCTAACTGGTGGCAATCAAGGAAGAGGAAATATTGAAGTAAAATCCAAAAAAAAAACGCATCTTCATTTGCATGAACACGCGTCATCGCTTCTGTAATCCCCTCAGCCCCTAGGAACAGAAGTGGCGGTTTTTCAAAGCACCAATATGAAAAGCATGCGTAGATGACCACCCTGCTCGATGAAATCTCATGGGTCGCTAAGAGGATAAGGAGAACGGAAAGGGGGGGGTTGACGAAGGATGCAAAGCGTTCACCTACTTAATATACCCCTGAAAAGTACTCCAGATAAAGTGAAACATAGAAAACAACAAGCGTTTGTAGAAGGAAAATGCTGAAATAGTACCTGTTTGTGTGCAAGTACTCATAGCTGATTGTCGCCTGAAAAATCGAGGTGTCGAAACCCGCACCGACGGATTCGTTCGAACCCGAATCGGCCGACGTCATTCAACCCTGGAAATTGCCCTAAATGGAACTGTACACGCGAAAATCACGCTCAAACAAATGTTCGATAGATTGAGAGAGGTGTGTTGAAGAGCGTTATAGCAGGACCCGCTAAAAAGTTTCTGAGTGCGAAGAGTGAGAGGATACAGACTGTGAGCGTAGAGAAGATCTAACAGAGTAGTAGTGTGCGCGAGAATAGCATTTCTGTGCGCTGAGGCGTAGTATTTTCACCACATTTATTAGCAGCAGTGTGTGTGATGTGATGTGAGCGTTCCGGCGACACGTTATAAAGCAGAATAGATTAAATATTACTGTTCTACAACGACATTTGAATACAAATGCAATTTGGCATCACCAATTACATTATTAGCTCATAGTGAATATATGACAGTTAAAAGTGAAACAAACAAATAAGGAGGTTAGAGAGATAGTGAGGCGTGTGATTGTCTGAAATGACATATATATACGAGTGTCAGTGTCGTATGATCATCTCAAAGCCATAGAAATCTACATGGAAGAACTGTTTTTTTGTGCTCCGGTGTCGTCGTGTGGGTTGGTTGGGGGAGAGGGGGTTTTTTTTTCTTTTTTTGTTTTTTTTCCTTTGATTTGTTTCCAACTCACTCACCGTTTCCAGACCGACATGAACCCGTCAACGACATGTAAAATAAACAAGTTTTTGGTAATTACAAGCTGTGGGATTATAAATCGAGTTTGCCGACTAGCAGTCGGAAGTTTTGTATCTGCCGAGGCACCAGCGACCTTTACTCGGTGGCTTCTTTTGACATTTACTCAGTCATCCCTCACCTTTATAAAGTGATCAATCTTTTCTGGAGCACTGAACTTTGCAACTTGCAGATGTACGGAATACAATCCTGACCCATACAATTGTGTGTGGGGCAAGCTGAAGTTGAGACAAGAATTCAGAAGCAAACATTATGATCTTCAATGATGAGTAATCACGCGGGTGTGCCCCCAATATGCGAGCACTGGGTCATTTCAAGGCTCTCTTAGGCTCTGCCCTTGTGCGGGTGCCTACCTCGAGGGAGGGGATCACACCGGGGCACCGCCTAGACCTAAGCTTAAGCCGTAACAGGGCAGGGACAGGCGCATGCAGGTGAGCAAATCCTTATCTTAAAGCACCTCCCTACCCTTTTCTTCCCCCTCCAGGCAACGGTCCGTTACTCGTTAAGGATTAGATGACTGTCAAGCAACACGTTAGTAACGAATAACCATTTCTGGCATATTACCGTCAATGACGTCACAAGACATGCCATTATCGTGTTGTATGACGCCAGTTACACATCCTCTACCCCTCAGCAAGGAACCTATTGGACCACCTACCCCTGCTACAACAGCCTCCCCAAGTTTGTTCGCGCGTTTAAAGCACATTGAACATCTGCTTATCCCGGTTCTTTCGGAAATCCACTGCACAGTTGAACCCGAGCTTTCAAATGAAAGCTATTTTTGATTATATTCAGAATTATCACAACCTTCAGTATACTCTCACAGCCGGGTGAGAGATACTCATAGTAAGTTCTCAGAAAGTGAGCAAGGAAGGATAATTCAATTCTCAGAGTTTTGTGAAAATAATCAGCAGAAGAATTACAATAATTGCTACCGTTTGACAGAATATACAATGCATTTTCTTGTCGTTACGTTGATGTTTCTCGGCTTTCTTCACGCTGTCTACTGCACGAGAAACACGAATCGACGCCTGTTCCACATTATAGTCGATCCTTGAAAGCAGCGATATAGCCGTTCTGCCATTTAAGAAAAAAAAAACACCACGTGACAACTTTTTCACCGACAGAATGCAATATATAGGAGTTTTCAGGGCAGTTCGGCTAGGGGGAGGAGGAGCACTTTGCACTTTCGCTGCCTCCCACTGTTGCGTCGAGCCTCAAGTAGAGAGCTGCGAAATCACGCGAAGCCACACAGTGATTCCCGTTAACGTTTGTAGAAACCAATTGTCAGCTCTTCTGAGGCGACGAGCAGGACAATGGGAAGCAACGAAACTGCCAAATGCCTCCCCCTAGCCGAACTGCGCTGGATTCAGGGACTTAATATTTGCTCATAGGATCAAACATATTGAACGGAATGGAACAGTTAATGAAGACGAAAGTAGAATTCTCACCGGTCAAGAATAGTGCCCTGGTCTACGACCATTGTTGACAAATCCTTGAAGAGTGTATTCAGTTCTCGAATGGATGAATTAACCACCAGAACCTTCAGGAAAAGGATAAATGAAAGAAGCTGCAGTCATATTCACATATGAACACAATGCAGTTGCGCACGGGCTTTGTAATACCTGTCATCCTCCCTATTCTTGGGTTCACATTTAATTATGTAAGTATCAATACTATAACTGCAAATGCAAGCAATTAATGATGTATAATGGCAATGGACGAGGCGAAATTGGTGTAACTGCATCTAGCACGCTTAGCATGCGCACGGTTCGGGGTTGAAACCGGGATCGGCTCCTGCCTAGGTTCCAACCGAGCCTTAAACATTCAGGGGAAGATAGCTGGGACCTCGTTTTTCAATGAGAATAGGAACACTAAGTTGAATTGGCTTGGTCCCGCAGTTCATTGTATGGGCCGCAATAAGATACTGCAATTCCTAAGAGATGTAGAATGCGTGCCGCACTCAAGTAAAGAAAAGGGAATAATCAGCCGGGCCAAAGGACTTTAACTTATCTCATATCAATGATTTATAAATCGATGTGGACCCGAAAAAGACTAACCATAAAAGGAAACGTCTTGGAAAGAGCACCTCAGCTGCATATGCATTAGCGATAAAGAATAAAGGCTAAAGTCTTCGTCGTTGATCAACCTTCTTGGGATGCGGCACCGCACACCACTTCCATAGAATCGTAGTGGCTTATTGAATACGATGTGTCCTATGCTGTGACTTATAGGGGCCAGCTGCCTGCCCACATTTAGCGCCCTCATTCCCCAGACGAATATGGCAAGAACCTTTCCCTCGAGGGTAGAAGGCCTGGTTGACCTGGGCTGGAGGCGATCCGAGATTTGACTCGCGGATCGCGCGCGCGATCTGCCCACTTGCCACTACACCACCTCCGCCTCATCCGTGATATAATTCGACGAAATAGAAATAAAAAGATACGACATGTTGAACTATTAACCTATGTCACAAACATTAACAATCGAAACTACTGACTACTTGAAATCAAACTTGCTTGCTCACCTCCTTTTCTCGCTCTTTTACAGCTTGTTCATTCATCATCATCTGCTGAATTTGATCCATGGTATACTCTCGCGACGGCGTTACGTCAACAAGTTCACCCCACTGCAAATCATCGGACTGCCCCGTGGTGACCAGGAAGTTGTCGACATTGCTCGTTCGATTCTGGAACGTCGGCCATTTTAACCACATTCTCTATATTACTATGTGATTTCATAAGTTTCATCAGGATCGCAGAAAATCGCAACTAAATGCGCCGTGCTACCGCACGATGAAGCCACATAAAGCTCAAACAAACGAACACATGAACTACGCTGAGTATTACTGCCGTTTGCCTCACACCCTGGCCCATCTTCCTAAGTTTCATTAGGTACTGCCTTGAGAGCTATAGAGCGGCCCAAAAACAATACGCTCTGCTGTTGGGAGGGGGGCCAACGCAGAAGCCAAAAAAAAACCGCCGCAAACCAGCCCCCCTCGTTCCCACACCCCCCTGCTCAAAAAAACGCAAGTGTCTGTAGCGAGCAAGACTGTATACTACCAGATTACTCTAGCCCACGACTAAAAAATAATCTACGTTTTCCTACAACTGTGCGCCAATGGATCATATGCCAAATATGCCAAATAACTAGCGATGGGTTATATGGGTATGCTGAACAATTAGCACATTAATCCCTTTACAATTGATATGAGCCAACATGAAATGACTAAAACGAAAAAAGTGAACGGCGATAATAAAAATCATATCCATAAAATCCACCCAAATCAAATGAAAACAGAAAAAAGAATTTTGCAGCGAAAATTATGCCTAGAGAACAAACCTTTATGTCCTTCAAATACTTTGACTGGCGTGTACGGAATTCATTCGTTAACTGACTTAACGTGAAGATTAAAGCCGAAACTGTGTTCTCACGCAGCTTTCTCTCAGAGTTATTCTCCATCCGGGAACTTTGTGTGGAGATCATGCTGGAAAAAAATACTGGAAAATACAAGCAGAAGGTCTTCTCTCGATTTACTACAACCCTTTAGGTACAACAACTACAGAAACTGTTGGTCTCAGAATTCCACTGAATTGAATGAAGCCAGCTAGCTTGAAATTCAAAGATGCCACAAAAAAGTGACCAAAAATTGGTGTATAACATTATAGCATTCGAATAAATAACGCCCAAGCCTTCTCGGGTGACCCTGTTCCTTTTCACGACCTCTCTCCATATCTCAACAACTCTTTCCTAAAAGTTTGCCATGAATTGGGGGTAGAAAGCTCACATACGAACTAGTTCTGCTGCGCCAACAACTAAAAAGGAAGGGGGAGGGGTGAAAAAAAACAAAGGGCCAGAAGAAGGTTTCGCCGAGAAATTTCACTTGAAATATGATGTCCCGCCTGCCAACGCGCAAGCCGCTTATCCACGCAATGGGCTGATATGTTGCAAGTTTAGCGCGCACTTTACAATATTCCCTAGTTGTTCTCAAACAAAGCCTAGAGAGAGACAATTAGCACAGCGCCGTCATACACAACGTCAAATGACTTATAATTGCTGCTTTTTCAAACAAAACTCGGACTTATGGGCGAATCGCTTCGGATGGCAACGACTTTTAGCCAACTTCAGACCATTCACGCCCTCTAGTGAGCAGAATTATGATTATCCTTTCTGCATAAAGGTCGTGCCATCCGGAAGAAGATCTCCCCATAAGTCGATTTGTTTGAAAAGCCAGCATATTAAGTCATTTTGCAGCGTTGTGTAAGACGGCGATGTGCCTTAATTGGCTCTCCTAGGCTTGTTGAGAACACTAGGGAATAATTTCTAAACGTGCCCTAAATTGACAACACTATCACCCAATTGCGTGGAAAAAGCGCTTGCCGTTGCACGCGGACCATCATATTTCAACGCTGACAACATTTCTCCGCACCCTTCTTTCTGCCTTTCTTTTTTCACCCCTCCCCCTTCCTTTTTAGTTGTTGGCCGCAGCAGAACTAGTTCGTATGTGAGCTTTCTACCCCCAATTCATGGCAAAACTTTTAGGAAAGAGTTGTTGAGAATGGAGAGAGGTCGTGAAAAGGAACAGGGTCACACCGAGAGAAGGCTTGGGGGAGGCGTATTTATTCGGAAATGCTAAAATGGTTATACACCAATTTTTGGTCACTTTTTGTGCTTTTGAGTGTCAGCTAGCTGGCTTCATTCAAATTCAAGTATGAATCTTGAGACCAACGCGTCTTCTGTAGTGTTGTACCTAAGGTTTGTAGTAAATCGAGAGAAGTCCTTCTGCTTGTATTTTATAGTATTTTTTTCCAGCATGATCTCGACACAAAGTTCACGGATGGAGAATAACTCTGAGAGAAAGCTGCGTGAAAACACAGTTTCGGCTTTAATCTTCACGTTAAGTCAGTTAACGAATGAATTCCGTACACGCCAGTCAAAGTATTTGAAGGACATAAAGGTTTGTTCTCTAGGCATAATTTTCGCTGCAAAATTCTTTTTTCTGTTTTCATTTGATTTGGGTGGATTTTATGGATATGATTTTTATATTATCGCCGTTCACTTTTTTTCGTTTTAGTCATTTCATGTTGGCTCATATCAATTGTAAAGGCATTAATGTGCTAATTGTTCAGCATACACCATATAACCCATCGCTAGTTATTTGGCATATTTGTGGCATATGATCCATTGGCGCACAGTTGTAGGAAAACGTAGATTATATTTTAGTCGTGGGCTAGAGTATTCTGGTAGTGTACAGTCTTGCTCGCTACAGACACTTGCGTTTTTTGAGCGGGCAGGTGCTCCGGGAACGAGTGGGGGGCTGGGTTTGCCGGCTTTTTTTTTGCTCTGCGTTGGCCTCCCTCCAACGGCAAGCGTATTTGTTTTGGCGCGCTTTATAGCTCTCAAGGCAGTACACATTTGAAAACTCAGGAAGATGGCGGCCAGTGTGTGAGGCCAAACGGCAGTAATACTCAGCTAGTATGTGTTGTTTGTGTGAGCTTTCTGTGGCTTCATCGTGCGGTAGCACGGCGCATTTAGTTGCGATTTTCTGCGATCCTGATGAAACTTATGAAATCACATAGTAATATAGAGAATGTGGTTAAAATGGCCGACGTTCCAGAATCGAACGAGCAATGTCGACAACTTCCTGGTCACCACGGGGCAGTCCGATGATTTGCAGTGGGGTGAACTTGTTGACGTAACGCCGTCGCGAGAGTATACCATGGATCAAATTCAGCAGATGATGATGATGATGAACAAGCTGTAAAAGAGCGAGAAAAGGAGGTGAGCAAGCAAGTTTGATTTCAAGTAGTCAGTAGTTTCGATTGTTAATGTTTGTGACATATGTTAATAGTTCAACATGTCGTATCTTTTTATTTATATTTCGTCGAATTATATCACGGATGAGGCGGAGGTGGTGTAGTGGCAAGTGGGCAGATCGCGCGCGCGATCCGCGAGTCAAATCTCGGATCGCCTCCAGCCCAGGTCAACCAGGCCTTCTACCCTCGAGGGAAAGGTTCTTGCCATATTCGTCTGGGGAATGAGGGCGCTAAATTGTGCAGCAGCTGGCCCCTATAAGTCACAGCATTAGGACACATCGTATTCAATAAGCCACTACGATTCTATGAAGTGACCTGTGCCGTGCCGCATCCCAAGAAGGTGATCAACGACGAAGACTTTAGCCTTTATTCTTTATCGCTAATGCATATGCAGCTGAGGTGCTCTTTCCAAGACGTTTCCTTTTATGGTTAGTCTTGTTTCGGGTCCCACATCGATTTATAAATCATTGATATGAGATAAAGTTAAAGTCTTTGCCGCTGATTATTCCCTTTTCTTTCTTGAGTGCGGCACGCATTCTACTTCTCTTAGGAATCGTAGTATCTTATTGCGGCCCATACAATGAACTGCGGGGTCCAGCATTCAACTTAGCTGTTCCTATTTTCTCATGAAAAACGAGTCCCAGCTAATCTTCCCACTGCAATGTTTTAAGGCTCGGTTGCCTAGGCTGGAGCCGATCCGGTTTCAAGCCCGAACCTTGCGCATGCTAAGCGTGCTAGATGCAGTTACACCAATTTCGCCTCGTCCATTGCCATTATACATCATTAATTGCTTGCATTTGCAGTTATAGTATTGATACTTACATAATTAAATGTGAACCCAAGAATAGGGAGGGTGACAGGTATTACAAAGCCCGTGCGCAACTGCATTGTGTTCATATGTGAATATGACTGCAGCTTCTTTCATTTATCCTTTTCCTTTGAAGGTTCTGGTGGTTAATTCATCCATTCGAGAACTTGAATACACTCTTCAAGGATTTGTCAACAATGGTCGTAGACCAGGGCACTATTCTTGACCGGTGAGAATTCTACTTTCGTCTTATCATTTTAATGTTCATCGCGCCCTTAGTTTCAATATGGTTGATCCTACTGGAGCAAATACTAAGTCCTGAATTCCAGCGCATTCGGCTAGGGGGAGGCAGTTTGGCAGTTTCGCTTGTTCCATTGTCCTGCTCGTCGCCGTCAAGTAAGAGCTGACAATTTGCCGTTTCTCACAAACGTTAACGGGAATCACTGTGTGGCTTCGCGTGATTTCGCAGCTCTCTACTTGAGGCTCGACGCAACAGTGGGAGGCAGCGAAAGTGCAAAGTGCTCCCCTCCCCCTAGCCGAACTGCCCTGAAAACTCCTATATATTGCATTCTGTCGGTGAAAAAGTTGTCACGTGGTGTTTTTTTCTGAAAGGTGGCCAGCAACGGCCTATAATCGCTGCTTCAGGATCGACTATAATGTGGAACAGGCGTCGATTCGTGTTTCTCGTGCAGTAGACAGCGTGAAGAAAGCCGAGAAACATCAACGTAACGACAAGAAAATGCATTGTATATTCTGTCAAACGGTAGCCATTATTGTAATCCTTCTGCTGATTATTTTCACAAAACTCTGAGAATTGAAGTATCCTTCCTTGCTCACTTTCTGAGAACTTACTATGAGTATCTCTCACCCGGCTGTGAGAGTATACTGAAGGTTGTGATAATTCTGAATATAATCAAAAATAGCTTTCATTTGAAAGCTCGGGTTCAACTGTGCAGTGGATTTCCGAAAGAACCGGGATAAGCAGATGTTCAATGTGCTTTAAACGCGCGAACAAAATTGGGGAGGCTGTTGTAGCAGCGGGTAGGTGGTCCAATAGGTTCCTTGCTGAGGGGTAGAGGATGTGTAACTGGCGTCATACAACACGATAATGGCATGTCTTGTGACGTCATTGACGATAATATGCCAGAAATGGTTATTCGTTACTAACGTGTTGCTTGACAGTCATCTAATCCTTAACGAGTAACGGACCGTTGCCTGGAGGGGGAAGAAAAGGGTAGGGAGGTGCTAGATAAGATTGCTCACTGCATGGCGCCTGTCCCTGCCCTGTTACGGCTTAAGCTTAGGTCTAGGCGGTGCCCCGCCGTTTTATCCCCCTCGAGGTAGGCACCCGCACAAGGGCAGAGCCTAGAGAGCCTTGAAATGACCCAGTGCTCGCATATTGGGGGCACACCCGCGTGATTACTCATCATTGAAGATCATAATGTTTGCTTCTGAATTCTTGTCTCAACTTCAGCTTGCCCCACACACAATTGTATGGGTCAGGATTGTATTCCGTACATCTGCAAGTTGCAAAGTTCAGTGCTCCAGAAAAGATTGATCACTTTATAAAGGTTGGAGGGGATGACTGAGTAAATGTCAAAAGAAGCCACCGCACCGAGTAAAGGTCGCTGGTGCCTCGCCAATACAATAACATTCCGACTGCTAGTCGGCAAACTCGATTTATAATCCCACAGCTTGTAATTACCAAAAACTTGTTTATTTTACATGTCGTTGACGGGTTCATGTCGGTCTGGAAACGGTGAGTTGGAAACAAATAATTTATTTCATGTAGATTTCTATGCTTTGAAGATGATCATAGATGTTCGTTATATTAATGTCCAATTTGCTGTATTTTTCCTCCTTATTTGTTTGTTTCACTTTTGACTGTCATATATTCATTATGAGCTAATAATGTAATTGGTGATGCCAAATTGCATTTGTATTCAAATGTCGTTGTAAACGTAATTTTAATTATTCTGCTTACTACGTGTAGGAACGTGCATATCGTGTGCTAATAAATGTGTGAAATTGGTCCAGATGTTTTGGAATTTTCGGTTAGTTTTATCCGTAAGTATGTATCTGATTTGATCTGAAACTTTTTTACGGGTCCTCTACAAACGCTCTTAAATTTCCTTTGATTTGTATTGAGCGTGGATTTTGCGTGTACAGTTCCATTTAGGGCAATTTCCAGGGTTGAATGACGTCGGCCGATTCGGGTTCGAACGAATCCGTCGGTGCGGGTTTCGACACCTCGATTTTTCACAAGGCGACAATCAGCTATGAGTACTTGCACACAAACAGGTACTATTTCAGCATTTTCCTTCTACAAACGCTTGTTGTTTTCTATGTTTCACTTTATCTGGAGTACTTTCAGGGGTATATTAAGTAGGGGAAGCTTATGCATTTTCGTCAACCCCCCCCCCTTCCGTTCCCTTCATCCTCTTAGCGACCCTTGAGATTTCATCGAGCAGGGTGGTCATCTACGCATGCTTTTCATATTGGTGCTTTGAAAAACCGCCACTTCTGTTCCTAGGGCTGAGGGGATTACAGAAGCGAATACCGTGTTCAATGCAAATAAAGATGCGTTTTTTGGGATTTTACTTCAATATTTCCTCTTCCTTGATTGCCACCAGTTAGAATCAATGAAATTCCAGTACAACTCACGAATTCGTCTACGGTGCTATAGCTGAACTTGTGGACAACTCTCGAGATGCTATGGCAAACAATTTACATATCGACTACAGTAAGATTTGTTCTCATCTAAAATGACTTCTCACTTTTCATTATTGATAGTGGCGCTTTGGAGAGGTGGTGCTTTTGATACTGTAAGATGCCGGGGAACGGATATGATAATGGAGGTTTTTGTCAAAAACTAGAGAGGTCTAGGGTCGGTGATTCAAGGTCTTCTGTGTTTGCCTTTTGTGCAAAAAGCAAAATGATTTTAAGTACCTAGAGCACTCTGAGCCCAGAGGCTAAATAAGCTCGTTCTTTTTTATTTCACGTCTGCAATGTCCTCTTATTCATATTTTCCATTGAAGTGCAAGATTGAATGTGCGCAAGACAATGAACAGCAAGATAAAAGTTTCTATTTTTAGCTCCAAATGAAGAATACGGTGGTATGTTATCTATACTCGATGACGGATGCGGTATGGATAGAAAAGAGGTATTTAAAATGCATTCCTAGAAAACTCAATAAAAATGTCGAAAATGAATGTTGAGCCTTACCTCATTTCTTCTTGTTATAGGCTATTTCTGTGGTATCGTTTGGTCATTCCCTCAAAAGGATGGAGCCGGGTATGATTGGACAATACGGAAATGGATTAAAATCGTGAGTGAATGCTTCGTAGGTGGTGATATTAAAGGCACATTTCACGGTCCCGTAGTTGGTGGAATCTTTCCCCGTATAAGATTGATAAGAGTGCGTTCATACTCCGCGATTTGATCGCTTTGATCGCACGGGTGATTGGTCGCGTTTATACGGTGTATGGCCCAGTTGAATTCTCCACCGAGCTTCGTCCAGCGATTGGTGATAGAGCGCCATCGGCTCGGGGTACAAACACTCGAGCGCCCTGGCCTGGTACAATCGCGGTCCGATCGTGCGATCCCTGCGATTGGATCGCGAAGTATGAACGGGCTCTGAACCTTACACAGGTCCGTAACCTCTTGCTCGTCTCATTTTTCCCACTCAAAAATGCGTGCTAGGACCGCTAAGGGTTGTGGTTTAGGTTGGTTGCCCTTCTTCAGATTAGTTGATTCTTGACAGTATGTAGATGCCCTATGCCTATATGTTTCTTTATCTTTATCCTGTAGATTTTCCGGTCTCTCATGCTAGCGCTGAGCATATCTGCGCCTATTTAGTTGTTCTTAGAATCGGCCGGGCCTTATTAAGACGTTTTCGTCGGCTGTATCAGCTTTCTCCTTTACTGGGGATTAATAAGCACCTGAAAATGCCCTTGTGAACCCTGATCTATGAACTGCAATCGCGGAATGTGTTTCTCGATTTTTACCGACCTGTTGGCTTGACAAGTTTATTAACTGTTCTTTTTGTTACTTTCCGAATTTCAGCGGTGCGATGCGTATTGCCAAAGATTTCATTATGTTTACGAAGAAAGATGGGTTGCTGACGTGTTTGTTGTTATCAAGAACGTTTCATGAAATGTACTCATTGAAGGAGGTGTGTCGTTAATCGAAGTTTCGCATGTGCTCACTGTATTCTACCAGTAGGAAGATTTTGTGACTGTATGAATAAATGCATGAGTCGAACGGAGAGTCTACGGAAAAACGGAAAGTAGTTCTCTGTAGTAAAGTTTTTAGGTTTTCGTACCAGTCGCGTCATTCACATTGGAAGGCGGTACACGTGCTATGTACTGTGATTCACAAACCCAGGCGAAGATGGTAAGTATTCACTGCGTGCATTCTTGATCATTCTTGATGCGATGTGTCCGTGACCACAAGGTGCGAGCGAGAACGGAAAAGGAGACTGAAGTGAGGAACAAAAAAAGGACAAAGCTTTCGTGGTTGATAAGTCCCTTTTGGAAATGAGAACTGCTTTTAATTCTATTCGGAATCGAAAGGGTTGTTGAATGCAATTGTAGTCCATGCAGTGGCTTACAGGGGCCAGACGTTTTTATCTCCCCCCCCCCTCCAAAAAAATCTGGAGCCACTTTGCCGGCCCCGGTGTAGATAGCTTGGTTGGCCCAGGCAGAAGCTGAACCGAGATTTAACCCTCCCGCGTATGATGGATGGGTTTTTGCCATTAGGCCCTTTCCGCTCTAAAATGAGGTTATTTAAGACCCACACGCCAGTTCCTCTCTAATTGTACTTGTTGCAAACACGGTGAGCTTAAGCATTTACCCCCATATGTCTTCATATAAATGTTTATTGTATATTAATTTTTTTGTGTGTTTTCTATCTTTTATTTGGTAACGTTTGTCGTAGGCGGGAGGTTTTGTAGGGGCCAAGTGGCACGCTTAACATGCGTGCTGGGGGGGGGGATATAATCTTTGGTTCCCAGGCCAACCAAGCCGTCTACCATCCGGGGACAGTAAATTGGTACAGGATTCATCTGAAGAAATAGAACCCTAACTTCACAGCGACTGGCCTGTGCAAGTCATTGTATAATTAGAAGAAGAAATAGACATAGGTAGAAATGTACGACAAAACAATGGTTTAAGTCACATCCAATAAGTCACCAAGATTCTCTGAATGGAAGTGGAATGCGTGCCGCGTGCCAAAAACGATCGTTCCCGTGCGAAGACTCCCTCCTCGATTTCCCCTAATTTTTATCTGATGATGTTATCATTTTCTTTATTTTAGCACTCTCAATCGATGGATGTGATCTACAATTACACGCCTTTTGATTCTCAGGTAATGATTTTCCTGTATTCCTGCATCGATTCACTTCTATTAGGGTATTCCAATAATACCGTGCAAATTTCAGGACGCACTTTTTGAACAGTTTGAACGTATTAGTGGCCAATCAGGTACCCTAATCGTGCTGTTCAACATGAGACGTATCGAAACTGGTGATTTCGAACTAAACTTTGATACGCCATATGATGTACGACTGTCGAATTTTGAGGAGCAAAGGTATGTCTACCTCGAAGAAAGCAGTATTCTGTGATTTTCATGAGTATTATCCCGTAAGTGAAAAGTGAAATTGGGGTAAAAGGATGGGTAGGGGGGGCGGCACTGCTGTGCGACTATCTATCTGTGCTCACCCTTCCAACGAGATGGTAACCCCTTTCTACAAGGGCTGTACCGTGACGACTAGTGTGGTCGTGATCTAGTTTCTCAACTGCTTCATCTCTGATAGCACCGTTCCTTCCTATGACTACGATTTTCTAGCCACTTTTTCGTCGATATTACTAGGCCTGGTATTTCAGGGAGGAGGAGCGCAACTCCTTGAGAGCGTACTTGTCTGTACTTTATCTCAACCCGCGTATGAAGGTACGAAAACTATTCTCGCTCCATAGAAGAACCTGTGCTCACTTAACACCCCTGTTTTAGGTCTATCTTCGTGGCAAGAAAGTGTTAACAAAGAGGATCTTGAGTACTTTATTATACCCGTATAGATACAATTATACAGCGAAAAATCTGAAAGCATGTGCTACAAAGGAATTCGAGAGATGCGAACAAAAAGTGAAAGAGGGTAAGTATTGTACAATGGAACAATTTGTTATTTTGTTACCGTCAGTTACTTAGTTGGAGATCATATTTAACCTTGTTGTCGTACCTTGATCTTCCAAAGTACAGGATACTGCTGTCCATGGGATAATTGCTACTGTAATCAGGGCACGTCCTGTTGCTGGGGATTGTTCAGCAAGATACTCCCCCTCAAATTTTCTCACTCTACCACTTTTTCTGGAATTTTCTGAAGTTTTCGGTTTCCCCCCAAACTTCTGTCTTTGAAGAGTGGGGTGGGGGTGATATAGCCCATGCGAAACGAGAAAGAAGCCGCGAAAAGTTAGCAAGTCAGCTTTCAAAGAAAATCTCTCGCACACGAAGAAAAAACCTTGAAGCCAGATACGACCCCACCCCCTATATGAACCCTCCTCTCGAAGCAACAAGCAAACACGATTCCTCGCACCCCCCCCCCTCTAACTTATAGGGTCCTCCCAACGACAAGCATAACGCTCGCGAACAGGACGAATATTTATCCAAGATTTTTTTCGTGTACAGACTGTAATATAGACCGTATCAGGAGCACGGAATCGTCTCCATTCCAGCCTCGGCTTGCCCACTTAGTCGTAACGTGGTGTTACATACGTGCATAGCTAGTGACGAAGGCGGTAGTATGGGCCAATAAAAGGTCCTCCTCAGAATTGACTAAATGGCCGAATTGCAGGGTTACGCTAATGGGGGTTCTTGGGTTATATTTGTAAAAAAAAATTTCGATTAACCTCTGAAGGAGGCTGGGGTCGGTGGCCGCTTTCGCACTCCTCCTTCTCCATCATTAACTGGAGAAAACCTGTTGTTTAGGGCGAAAGCTCTCTATAACTGTAAATTTTGGATTTTCAGTGAAAGAAATGCTTCGGTTGTCGTCGTCAGCTCTTGGCGAATTTGAAGCAAAGCACCGTGGTCAGAATATCCACGCTAATAAGACCCTTCGAATAGAGCAGCGGCTGCTTGCAAAGTGCGTTTTTAAAGTGCATTTAGAAGTTGTATTGTGGAAGAGTAATATGTCCTATATAGGGCTCGAGCCGATATGGAAGCGAAGAAAGAACAAGCTGAGAAGCGTGCATCATTGGCGCTGAAGGTATAAAAGTTTGACACCAGTTTCCTATGATTTCAGTTTTTCTTAATTGGCGAGCAATGCTATTTTGCAGGCTAAAAATAACCCTATTCCATTGACGTTCTACTTTGGGCTCAACATCCATCATAGGTTACAATTTTTTCCATAGCAAAACTGAGTGTGGACTTGACTGGATCTTAAACTCTACTTTTTAAGGAACCGATACGGTTGCATGTTATATAACAACGGCAGATTGATTGAAATGTATGTGAAAGCAGCAGTACAAAAGGAAAAGAATGATTTGATGATGTGAGTTTGCTTAATTGAATGACCTTTCTTACAAAACAGGCCTCGTTCATAGCTTGCGACCATGAAGAAATGCAGAAATGAAGAAATGCGGAATCTGCGGAAATGACGAAAAGCATTATATACATATCGATTGAAGAAATGCAGAAATGCCGAAAGTGAAGAAGTGCGGAATCTGCAGAAATGCCGAAAGTGCGGAAAATCGATACGTATCGGTTGCTTTTCGTCATTTCTGCAGATTCCGCACTTCCGCACTTCTGCAGTTTCGGCATTTCTGCATTTCTTCAAATCGATATGTATACAATGCTTTTCGTCATTTCCGCAGATTCCGCATTTCTTCATTTCTGCATTTCTGCATTCTTCATGGTCGCAAGCTATGAACGCGGCCTAAGGCCACAGCAAAAGAATCAGTACGCCAACTTCTAGGCTTCTTTTCCCTTAGGATCACACAAAAATATACCCGCATCACTGGTATAGCGGCCAAAATGGCCTCTAAACGTTCTGTGTGTCTATTTGCTTTCAAGTCGTTTTCGTCGCTGTTTTTTCATGAGCTTTTGACTGAAAATATTTTAAGGAAATGTCTTGGTGTTGTTGGAGTGGTAGACGTGCCGTACTCCATTTTGGAACCAACACACAATAAGCAGAGTTTCGAAAATAAAAGGTATGCATTCAAATATCTACTGGCATTTTTTTGTTCTTTGTTTGTTCTTTTGTTCATTCTTTATTTTATTTTTTGTTCCTTAAAGACAACTCCCGCGATAAAGTGTCATGGATAGTTGCTGTTCAATTATGAAACAGTAGCTGATAAGTAATTCCCAAAGAAGAAAAAAAAGCAAGAAGAGTCCTCAAGAACACCATAAACAAAATCGCTCCCTGACAGTCACACCTCCCTGCGGTCTCTGTGCAACCCCTAGCTCACAAATCTCTCTATCACATCTCGCAGTAGTTGATATCACCCACTACAAAGAAAAGTTACGCTAGTTAGTTAGCTAGGGTTACGGTAGCGTGCATATTTTAGTGTAGTGAAGTGCGTCGAGCTTTTGCACCACGAAAATTGGGTCGCTCGTGATTTTTACGCGTTTTACCTTGCGAGATGGGTTGGAGTTGACTGTATGTGCTCCTAATGAATAAAATGTAATAAAGGAGAGCAGAATCATTCATGGGCACGAGCGCGGTCAGCGAAAAGGACATGCAATTCCGATTAATGCCCGCCGCCCCAACAAAGAACAACTGAGCGGCCCTCCGTCAGAGGGCATCTAGCAAGTGGGCGGCGTTAGAACTAGAACTTTCAGCGGCTGTAGCTCGCTCCTCGCTCGCTGTGGAGTTGCGAGAGTGGGACAGTCTCTAGCTTGGGGGCTGTACTACTTGCACAAGGAAGGACGACCATGTACTACTTGAGCGCGGGGGCTGTCTTTAAAAGCATTCTGTTTTGGAATGACAATTCACACCCACTTGAAATCTGGGAATCACAGTACCGAGCAAAAAAGCTTGGACTAAGCCAGGGTCGTGCACCCTTTCAGCAACTTTTCTGACTTTTGAAAGTGCATATGAAAACTTCGTTTGATCAAATCGAGTTCACATCGAAAAGCTATTCCAAGAATCTAAACTGGTTGATTAAAGGCTTCTCCCTTGAAGCTGGGGATTTGATTCTGACTATTACTTTTTCCAAGATTCATGGTTTATTAAGTTTTTTGTTGTTTTTTTTTGCTGTTCTATTGGTTGCTATTTTTTCCTGTTATTCAGAGAATATCTATCTCTGCTTCGCGCTATGAATGATCACATGGAACAATATTGGAAGGACATCAATTTGGCCGGCAGTGATGGTCCAAGCGGCATCAAATCATTTTGGTTAGTGCGTTGTAGTCAAATCATACGTCTTACGAGGTCGTATAGTTATATGTAGTGCTCAGTGATTTGATAGTTTTAGAATGTGTTCACCTCTGCAACAGCCCAAGCGGCTGTCGGCGTTTCGAGCGTCCGCGAGCATTTTGAGCGTTCTGGGCGTTCAGCAGCATTTGAGCATCAACATTTTTAGCGTCCGCGAGTGTTTCTAGCAGTAATCAATACGGTACCTTGCTAGTCGATGAGAATGCTGGCGGGCGCTCAAAGTGATGATGCAAAAGATGAACGCACTCTTAGACTTGTTTTATTAAAGTAATAAGAATAAGTGGACTGAGTTGTCCTGAGCACGGTAGCGCGGTAAGCGTGAGGTCCAGGTTCGAGACCAGCACGAGATCAAATCTTTTGTCCATATCACAACATCCTTGTAATGTCATAATTGCCTTTAATTGTATACAGGGGGGGGGGCAAAAAAAAAAGACATTTCGACCGAGTCACATATCAGCGGAAGAGTTTTCGGCAGTGAACGGCAGAGAGAAGACGTGGATACGGGTACCAGGGCGAAAGATACCCAAATGTTCCTCTATAAGCAGGAGCTGGCTCTCGCCCATCGCCTTCATGTACACCAAAATATGAAGTCATCTCCAGCCGCAACCTGACTGGGGAAGGCCTTCGGAATTCATGTCACCTCCGAACAGCTGCGAAACTTCTAGTATGGAGTCACCCATGGATAGCTACCTGGAGGCAGTACTCTCAATTTGGAAGATCTCCAACATCGAGCAGGCCTCCGACACTCGCCACCGGTTAGGACATCTACTGCAGCACAGTCACAAGACGATCTGATGTGTGTCACGCGGACGTACCTGGAATGACGCAGACGATATTTTCTTCCGTGGGGGCCCTTAAGTAAGGTGACGCTGTGCGGTTTAATCGAGCAACTCGAGAAAGAATTCCTCCCTCCACATGTCAGTTCACCGTACCTTCTTTTTTTGAAGCTTTGTACTGCTACAGGATTGGGTGACACCATGGAATCAAAGGGCGTTGGGAAAACTCTTGCCTACTTGGAATGGAAGGGCGTTGAGTACCTGAATAAGGTGGAATATCTAAGTAGGTAACCTGGCCTGAACCCCTCAATTACCTGGTTCGGGTGATCGAGTCAATAGCGACGGTGCTCGTCTATAGTGCGGAGAAATCAACATCTCGCTGAATCATGCAACCCACTGACCAGGTCAGGTCGCGCTGGCAGAATCTGTCTCGATGGCGCTCCTGCAGAAGACTGTGGGGAAGGTTATCATGATAGTGCAATATGCTCTTTTTAATATCGGTCGGTAGAAAGTACGATAGAAATTTACACTAAGGGTAACTTATAGCGCCTCGAAAATTCGAGGAAAAAAAAAGGTCTTTTTTCTGCCCCCCCCCCCCCCTGTATATGGCTCAGCTGACCACTGACTTTGATATTCTCTTTGCTACTATCTGCTTGTTTGTTGCAGGAAGAACTTTGGTTACGAAAACTCGGACTGGAGTTCGGAATGCACAAATCTGGCAGAGCATCGCAAGAAACGGTTCCTGAGGATTGGTCACACTATACAGTGCGGTGAGATATCATTTATTACATTTAATGTTTCCCGCTATTGCAATGTTTGTTTTTGCACTTTTTTTTACAGCAATTGGCCGGTAGCGCACTTTCCCACGTCAATATTTTATTTCTCCTTTTTTGTTTTCAGTAGTATTTATTCATTTATTTATTCATTTATCATTTATTAATTATGCACGCTCATAGCTCAGGAATTTATCTATTTATTTATTAAGATAAGTGCCGTTTTAGATAAATGCCTGAAGTGGCGTCATGTTGAGTATCATGCTCCGTATGAAATCAATGGAATCCCTGAAAAATGGTGCTGTGACGATCATCCCAACAGTATGTTTCGAGGATGTTCAAAGCCTGAAGAGGTGCAGAAGGTATGAATCATTTGTACGAATGGATGAAATACAGAGGCATAGTATTTTTTTTTCTTAGGTGCGGTGACGAGAACAATCTTATTTCCGTGAATTTGGTTCATAAATTTTTCATCCATAATTGTAGTGACGCAGGGGAGGGTTGCGTGCAAACAGTTGGTACTTGAAGGCAGTTGGCACGATGGTTTCCTACTTAGCCTAAAATGCTAGTAGGGCGCTGTATAGTGGGGAAATGGCGAAAGAACGGAGTGAAACGGTCAAAATCCTGCGAAGAAAAAGCCTCCGTTCTCAGTGACTTGTAAATCGATTTCGGACGAGTTTCCCGTAGGCATCTTGCCAATCACCGCTACCGAAGATACGGCTGCATATGTGTACCATATATGCAGCATCACGGCCGCTTCATACCAATCCCTTCGCTTCATAATTTGCTTAGCAAATGAATGAATACGAGCGTCAGGAACGGTCGTCCATTTGTGGGCGGGCGTTTGGGACGTAAAGTTGTGGCTTGATAGGGCCCTTATAAGGGCACCTTCCTCGGGGAAACCGCTATGCAGCGCCTGCCCAGGGTCGCGGAATTCTATCCTGCCAGGAGTATTGATCCTAGTCGTCTGGGGGATTTATCGTGCCAACTGCCTTTAGTTGTCCTTTTTGAGCTAGTGGTCTGGACCAACAGTTCTAAAATAATTAACTTTCGCGGCTTCTAACTAGTTACGCCAGGCACTCGCGACTCCTTATAAGGCATTTTCTGACACAGGTTCTCTCATTGTACCGCCACCACAACTAAGGCTTTTCTGTAAACGGAGTTCCAGTTGTTAACCGGGTTTCCTGTTTGTCTTTTAACTTGCTAGAATTGCATTGCTTTAGGACGGGAAGCGATATAGTAATGAGTCCAGGTTGCACAAACCGTTTTGTTCTTGTTTTTTTGTTTTTTTTGTTTTTTTGCTTTTTCGAACGAGCACTCTGGAGAACTCGTCCGAAGGCTGCCGAGGTCTAGGCATGTTCTCCCTGACTTTTTTTTGCTTATTTTCGCCCTGGAGACGTCCAGCTGTCCGACGATTAATCAGTTGCGGGATTGTCTTCAAGGGCAGTCGGCCGTTAAAACTCAGTGTTTTCTTCCATAGCAATTTTTTCAATCATCCTTTCGATACGGGTCATTTTGGTTTCAGCCGACCGTATCGAAAGGATTGATTTGCTTGAGGGACAGGCGATAGAAGATGTAACTTGCGCCGTGCTCGAAGTGACTGTCGCCACTTGTCTCTACACGAACTCTGCGTGCTATGCCTTTTCCACAATTATAACACTGACGTGAGCTTGTGGGGATATGTAAGAAATGTGAAGAATTGACATGGATGTGAAATGCCTTTTCAGCTGAAAGAGGGCAAGCTAGTGCGACAAAAGTCACCAGATCCACCAGCGAAGAGTTTGGGAAGCACAGCGGTCAGTTTACCTCACATTCTTTGCTTTGCTCCTTTTTCTTTTTAATCTGTCATTTTTCATACTAAGACAGCTCTTTTCTATGCCGTCATATTTCGAGCATTCAGGGTCGAGGCACGGATCGCAGACCAGACCTTTCCAATCGCGGCCCTTCAATAGCTACCACGAACGGTAGTGGATCGGCTCGACGCCCAGTTGCTTCACTATCTACTCCAGCAACATCGCAGAAGAACAGGGAGGTTCGTTGAAACCAGGGTCTTAACTTCCGGCAATTTATAATCGTCTAACATTCTGAACAGTTGATGTTACGTGAGTAGTCATTACAGGTTCCACGCCGGGCGCCATCCCCTCCTATTTCATCGAAGCCGCTGAAGCGCTCATCTCGTGTCGCTCAACGTAGAGAGGAACTAACGAGTGAATCCGAGTCGAGCCCAGAAAGGCCGCCGCGAAAGGTGGCTAGCAAAGCACCTGCCCCTCCAAATAAGGTTGGTGTGATGGAGCTTCACTGGTACTTCTCACATGATGCTTCTCATCTTCATTGCTCTTCTTTAAGTCGTCAGAACGTGTCAGTGCCGTCGGACGGCCGCCAACGAAACGTGCAGCAGCTGCCATTAGCACTTCCAAAAACCGTCGTGTAATGTCAAGTGAAGAAAGTGATGAGGAAGAACCGGTCACGGTGCCCGACTTGGTTAGTGTTATTCAAGAAATAGATGTGAATCCGTAAAGGCAGTTGGCACGATAAATCTGTAAAACGTGTAGGATTAATACACCTAGCAGGACTGAATGCCGCACTCTTAAGCAGGCGCTGCTGGGCTCCTTCCCCGAGGAAGGTGAACTTATAGGGCCATATCAGGCTACAACATACCGACCCGGACGCCCACTGATCCGTCCGCCCACAAATGCCACATCGATCCCGATCTCGTATTTCTTCATTTGCGAAGTACAATATGTGGCGAAGGGACTTGATATAAAGGCTGCAGTGCTGCATGGATATATGAGTACATACATGCAGCCGTATCTACCGTAGCGGTTATTGGCACGATGCCAACGGGAAACTCGTCCGAAATTGCTTTCTGAGTCGTGTAGAACAAAGGCTTTTTTGCAGGTTTTTGACCGTTTCACTTCGCTTTTCGCCATTTTCCCCACAGTATGCATCCTTGCTGTTTTTAAACCAAGTACCAAATTATCGCACCAGCTGCCTTTCAACTTTTCCAAGAAGATGGGCATTCTGAAGCAAAGCACCAGAGACATTTAAAACCAACACAAGGAATCAGTTCACCCTTCCCAAGGCTTCTCATCCTAGGCCTTATCAAAAACTTTGATTTTATGGCCCACAATCGCCTCTTTACACCTTCCAGCAGTAAATGCACTAATGTGCCTCATCATACTGGTGTAGCGCGAAGTTTTAGGCTGTCTTTAGGGGCGGGTTCCCGGTAGGTTTCTTTGTTCGATTTCAGTTTTTGTTTTCCTCTTTGTTATGCTGATCACTGCTATACTTGCATTCATGTAGTCTTGCTCGATTGCGATGCTTTAGCGCGTGGGAGGTGGGAGTGGGTTTGGCGCAGTGCCACCCGTTCTTCTGGCGGCAATGGCATTCCCATGCCTCCCCACTTTATATGCCGGCAACATCCCAGACCTTGAAAAGCTAGAGATCCGCTAAATCGTTTGATTCTGATTCTGTATGCTTTTCAGCCGAAGAAACCGAAAACGAAAGCCGACTTAAGGCGGCAGTATGAGGAGAATGAGAAACTAAATGAGAAAAAGACTGTTGCAACGGAAGTGAAAAGTTCCAACACACCACCGGCTAAAGGTATGGCATTTCATACATTTCCATTTCTATAATGCCCCGTTACGTTGATGAGGCAGTTGCTGTAGTTGTGAGACTAATTTTGGGTCTTTATTAATCAGAAGACGTCGTGCGTAGGGAATCTTCAGCGAGGGGGGGGGTCGTTCGTGGTTGCTGTGGGAGGGGGTTAATTGCCGCTGGAAAAATGTTTTTGGTGGCTGACTGAACTCCGGGGAATGGTAAGAAGTTCTGCGATTTAGTAAGATGGTAGGTAGGGTGGGGGAGAGGGGAGGGCATACAGAGGACAGGGTTCCGAGGGAAGGGGCCTATTCTGGAAAAGTTTTCTCTAACGGAAGGACATTCCATATATATATGAATATACCAGGGCATGTATTTCCGTTGGGGAAATTCTCTGGTCACGTCCCTTCATTGGGGAATATTTTAGCATCTCTCTCAGGCTTCCCTCAGAATGAAGTGTTACACTGTTACTGATTCACTTTTGACATTCAAGAAAGTTGTTGGAAACTTAGTACAATGCTGCTCTCCCTTCAGAAGTGAAAACTGCACCTTCACCTGCTGTACAGCCAGCTACTCCCTCCGCACCGAAACCATCCACTTCTGTCACGAAACCGAGCACGTCTGTGTCAACGCCATCGGTAGCACCGATTTCGAATGGGACCATTGGAAAGGGCACCATCGACAAGGAGACGGTGCGGAATTTCTTCAAATTCAATAGATTCTTGACATTCTATGGTTGAGATCGTATTAGATCTTCTTGCTATTCTCATCGTGTCGAAAACAGTATAAAAAAAAGTTCTTTAGTTTGAACGAGAAAAGGAGCGGGCCGACAGAGCTGTTGGACAGACACGCAAATTGCTGAATTTCTTCGTGAAACAGGTCAGTTTGCGTCAGGGGTAGCAGTGAAGGTATTTGGCTGGAGCGGAATGGTAATGATCTTTTCTTGAAGTGGTTTCATTTCGACAAGAACTGTTCATACTCACGTCTTTTCAAAAGCGTCAGCTTCAAGGGGAAATTTTTGCGTG
>MU912928.1:1329-30955 GCA_036418165.1 Cooperia oncophora
TATTCTCTGCTCACCATTACCACTAACTCACCTATGAGCGTTCACTATTTGTTCAATCCTCTTTTCTCTCCTCCTCCTTCCACATAATGGGGCATAAAAGGGGCTTCTGATTGAAGCACAGTGGCGGAGGCGCAAGCGATCACCCTTCGCCCGCCCTGCCGCCGCGGTGCCGTGAAGAAACCGCGCCGCATACGCGCATGGGTGAGTTTTTCCCTCCTCCCTCAACGCACCTATGGCAGACGGACAGTTTAAGGGGCGCGTCGTGGGTTACGGTACCATGACGGTTATACTGAAGTTAGCTTCTTGTTAAAAGGAGCGCATATGATTTAAGTTTTTGAGGAAAAGCCCACGATTGTAGCGGGGATAATGAAGTTCCATTACAAACCTATGGTCGCTCAATGACTCTCCAGGGAAGAAAAACAAAAAAAACCCTTGGAGAACACCATAAGTAAGGACTTGGCAGCCTCTCTTTGGCCAAATTTTCCGGACCTGCTCGTTTGCCAGCAAAGGCTGCATTAATACACGGCGATTCGCTGGACTTTTCGGCAAAGCAGGGTATACGTATCAATTCGAAGATTTCCCGGAATACGCGGAATCACCGTGTATGAAGGCTGCCAAAGGCGATATTCTACCGCCTCTTGCTCATTAATTTCTTCGCGTCATCAAGTGCTAATACCATCTAACAGTGAAACAAACGAAAAACGCGGTGTAAATACTGAACTCGTAACGGAACACTTTAAGTTTTGGTGGGCGGAGCAACTAAGGGGGAGTCACAACTGCCACTCATGAGGACCACAGCGCCTTCGTGCTTACTATGAGCCGCGAAGTTGGGATAATCTTGGAGAGTCAGAATCATAGTACTTGTGAGGAAGAACGCCTAAGAAGGGCTCGAGCGCGCGGACTGTCTTTGAGTGGCGTTACTTGGCAAAGTTGTAACCCAGTTGGATCGTCAAGCGATTGGAAACTTGATGTAATGCGTATGGACGCATAAAGCAGTCTTTAGGTACTGACTTAGTAGAGGAGGCCATGCTTCATTTGCCCACTGTTAGCGGAGCCAAGACGATCTGTTAAGAACACAACGGTGGCCGTTCTCTGCTATGAGAAGAAATTTTCAGTTTGGTAATTTTTCCTGTTGCTGTAAACGCTGAGGCGTGCCAGGGGGGCTCGTTTGACGCGGCACCTGCCTATTTTCTACCGATCGTAGAGCCAGCTTCCACAATTGATCGAGGGCAGACCAGCTTTCCGTCAGACCCTGCCATCCCCCTGAGCGGCCCAGAGTAAGCAGCGGACGACAATGTACATCCCCCATTTCGCCAAATTTGGGAAAAGTTAGAAGATGATGTGCTGGCCGTGAATGAGGGCCGTACCAAGGGAAAATTTCGGGGCGTGGGAGGAGACATACTTGGCAAAAAATTTTTTCAGCGCGATGGTGTGCTCTGGTAGACTGGGCGGGTATAGATAGATGTAGTTGCGAGGCCGCCGTGTGGCCCTGCAGAAGCATACGATGGCCTCGCAACTTATTTATTTGGCGGGTTTTTCTTTTTGTGGTAGCCATTTCTAGGCCCTCAATTACCGACGTATAAATGGGCTTAGCTTAGAGGCGTCAGGATTCGCTGATCGCTGTGATCGCGCGATTTCCGGATCGCGCGGTCGCGCCATACTGTTGGGTGAAATTACAAGCGGAGCGTGGCGTCTGGTTCGTTCATGTTATTGGCTCCTGTTCTGTATTTTTCCTTTTCCTTCTTTCTTCCTTTGTGTACATAACGCCCTCCTAATTTTAAGGAACGAATATTCTTTGAGTTATTTATTATTTCCTATGTAAAATAGTACTAAATATACAATATGCTAATTATTATACTGAATTTTGCATCTGAGTACGTTCAAGCGGAGTATTGAACATCTTGTTCCAAAAGTAAGACACGCAGAACTTTCAACAGCGGGTGATGTTGTTTCTCTCCCTTCCCCCGATTTTGCCAGTTCTCCAGATATTCACTTTACTTTTGTCACATTGTGTGCTTTGTTTGTTCTGTCGTCCTCCAGGTCTATACACAACCTTTCCTTTCGACGGTTTCTGCAAATCGTCAGTATTGCGAATATGAACACGGCCTAAAAGACATCAAAAAAGGTCGAACTACTTTTATATCGTTTTTGGAACTGCCTATTGGAGGCAGGATACAGCATCGTGATGTGAGAAATGGTGATATCAGTACGACTCCCTTCCCAGAACTTTGTTGTTGTTGTTTGTTGAGTTGAGTTGAACATGAACGAACATGACCCCCTCCCGGTGTAATTTCACCCACAGTAGCGCGATCGCGCGATCCGGATCGCGAAGTCTGAACGCGCTCTTAGCCTGCAAAGGGTCATGCTCGAGCTCACCGCGTCGCGGTCAGAGAGCACAGAGAAGATCACAAACCCGGGAATTACTAAATATTTATCATACATGCTGATCGCAAAGAAGAGAGTAAAATGATCATGAAGTGACTACCCTTAAAGGAAATGGACTCAGAGCATAGTTGCATTAAGCACGAAATGGATAATCATAAAAGCGACGACGACGTGTTACTACCACATATGCACAGAAAATGGTATAGTATCACAATCACCAATGCAATATCAGTTGGAAAGCAGAAAGAATCCTTATCGTGTTTGTCCCGAAAGGCAGCTACCACAATTCAATGGAGATTAAAATCAGCACTCGTCAATGGCAGCTGCATCTTTAGTTGCAGATTTAAGCGATAGTTACGACTTGCTCAATTCCAGTAGAGCACTGACTGTCGCATCTTTGTCACCTGTAAGCAATCATAAAAAGATTTGCCACGTAACATTGCAAGAAGAAAAAAAACCTCTGCTCTCTTCAAGTACACATCTGATGACTTCCTTATCCACACCAGGGAACATCGCTTCCAACTCTTTAGTGTCCTCTTCAGTTATTTCAACTGGAATAACACTTCTTTTAAACAAGAGAAACGCAGTGTGCTTATGGAGGTGAGAAAGGGATGATCTATTCCGCAAACTTCGCTGCTGTCAACAACAACATCGCAACTACAATTCCCAAGCAGAACTTGACAGCTACTCTGTAGTAAGGTGCTATCACGGAGGAAGGCGCTAATGACTTTAGGGGTGTAACCGGGTAAACCTGTCAAAATTTGGAAATGGTGGAAAATGGCGATCCAATGGCGCTAGTATAGTTGTACCAAGCTAGAAGGGAGTTTACCAAGTATTTGACTGGAATCTCTGAACCTGTAGGGTGATACACCACTACGAAAATACGAAAAACAGTCAAAGACACGAAGGTGTAGCACCATCTCCTCTCTTCTTATCTGGAATGTGAACTTTATCCAGTTATCGAGGGAGTGCTGAATTTGGAGAACTGACTGATTTTGGACCAGAGTGAATATAAATGTGCACTAGTGACTCTATACACAAGGCATTGAAAGGGCCTTGTGCAAAACAGATCAACAGGGACGACTTCTGCCAAAATCCAAGAGGAAGAAACTCTCGAGCAGGTAACCCCTTATGGATCGTAATCTGGTCCTTATGAGGATGATCCCAGTTCTATACAAGAACTTCAACCTCGGTAAAAGCTTTAAGGGAAGAGTGGTACACCACATTTTCCTAGAGTGCAAAAAAAATTGATTGCAGATACCTGGTGCGGGTGGAGGCATGGGTGCAGGTAACACCACAGCTGTAGGTACTGTAGCTTCGACCGGAGCAAAAGAAATGACCAGATGAAGCATGCCTTCCTTTCCTTCGCCCTGGATTTGACAACATCATAAAAATACCGTCAAACAAATTTATGCAATTTGTTGGAAAGGGATTATGAAGAAAACCTGCTGTCCACTCAATGGATAGTAGTCGTCGATTGTTTCGCCATTAAAAATAGCTTGTGGGAGCATAACGTGAGCCCATGCAACACATTCGTCAGCACTGAAGGCCTTCTAAAATCCGTAAAAGTTTATACTTTCTTCATTTAGGTTGACAGGCAATTTCGATTAGGGAGAGATTTCCCCAGAATAAAAAGCATACCTCATCAAAAATTTGGATGTAGATGCTTTCAACACCATTGGGCAGGTAAGCATGCACAGTTCGATTCCACACAGGACTTCGACCTCCACTGAGCTTTGTCTGCGTTTCAAATACCGCATGACCTACTCGAAGTCTGCAACATAGTGTCATAAGATTTTCCCATATATTTGTTCAGAGGGGAATGTATAGTATAAGAAAGGGTGTCAATAACTGCGATGGACGTGAAAAGGGACCAAGCGGCGGTCGCTTTTTTGGGCTACTTCGTCCACCATTAGTGGCTCGAGTCAACGCTCCATCGCTTTGTCTATGGCTGCGTCAAACTCTGCAAATCGGTGTGCTGGAAGAACCAGCGCTTCCGAACCAGTGTTTTGAGCTAATCGGCGTTTCGAGAGATAAAAAGATAGTATAGGCGTCGATCGGCGCTGCTCGCTAAAGCTATGGCAGAATCGGCGTTCTGAGCGAAACGGCCCTGGGCAATCGACTCGATCGATCAGTACCTATACCATCCTTTTCACTGGAAACGCCGATTCTCCCAAAACACCAGACTGATCATGCTTACCTTTCCACCCAAAATGCTGGTTCGATCCAAAACACTGATTATGCAAAACGCTCAACCACAAAACATGAACACAGCCCGATGTGGCCACAGTTGGCAATAGTGACAACCTGACTATATCAGTGAAAAGTCACACTCACCTACAGTATGGATCCATTCTTACAATTCCATAATTCCTGACCAAATTAGCATCGGCTATAGTGATTGAAAGCCGACCACGAGTGTTAGGCGGAACAAAACTGCCACCGGCATAGACGAGCTGAATCATGGAGCTGTTCTATATGAAGGGAACATTCGTACAACTCACTACTCTAGTGCCCTTCGAGATCTTTGAGTGGAACGGTTTGACTAGTGGCTTGACGTTTGGACGTAATCATCTCCTTCAGAAATCACCGTTCCAAAAGAAACACCAAATTCCGTAAGCGCCGACCAAATTGAAGTTAAGAAGAAAGTCCTTAAAAAAGCGATTCGATTCGCTATTGGTTGGCACATATGAAAAGCGATGTTTTTCGCATTTACGGCGGAATGGTGGCCTCTGGAGAAGACAATTGAGCCAAGAACTTGGACCACTTAAGAAACCGATCCATCAAAGCCTCGAAAAGACACAAGGATACTAGCTCAATAAACGAACATGCCGCGGTTACACAAGAAAAAGGGCTGAAAGATAAGCGTCTTTATAGTGCAACTTATATATGTGAAATAAAGACTTGATCAAGCGCACTGCAAATTCTTCCACAAATCTCACCTGTTGGGTTTGTTGCTGAGATGCAGGCACCTGATCGCGAGGAACTATTAATCGCAGAAAATCAGCTGGAAGCTCGCCGACTAACACCTGAAATACTTATAAACTTGTAGAACGTCTCTCTCGCCATGGCTGAAGTCATCAGCCCTCGAAAGGAAAATTGAACCCGACCGAGAAAACCTTATTAGTGCTGAATATCTCAACTAATGCAGAGCTACTCAAACTTGATTAGCAGTTCTCACGTGGTTCTCATATCTCTGCCTTTGCGCTCCTATGCATCACATTCACCCGTCTCACCGCTCACTTCGTTGCCTTTTACTGATGGTGTGAGTACTATGTTTTCCTTTTCACGCTCTGTGGCATCTTCTCCCTTCTGATTCACGCGCCTCAAGCCAAGCCCACATTGATCCTCATTGCATCCACCACTCTCTCTTCTCGTTCAATTAGTGACTTCTTTTGTCGAGCCCTACCGTAACCTTGTTTCTTTGCCGTTTTCCACGAAGTCATTAATATTTCAAATTCTTCACCACTCTGAGACGCGCAGACCGATGATGCTAGTGGCAAGTGAAATGCTTACGCTCGCGTGCGCCATGTGCGGTCAAATCTCGCGGCTCGGTTCCCGCGTCCAGGCTCTACTTTCCAGCTTGTTAAGTGGCCACTAGATTCGTAGGGGAGGATAGGAACGCTGACCTGTACATTGTGGCCGCGCTTAAGCATGGCCGAAATAGAGAAGCACATATTCACATCCAATTTTCAGTCTAGCTCACTGGATGGTCAGTGCGGGTGCGTTTGGCGGCGCCAAACCCGTTTTTTTACTAGTTGCTCAAAGCGCACAGGGCAACCAATCCGGTTGGAAAACAATCTGACACGAACGATTATGACACAGCTTTGTCGCTTGCTCGACGCCTTTCAACAAGAGGCGGAAACGGTTAGTTTGCTCATTATCACACAGTGAACCAAGATGTATTTTGTGGAGGTTTTTCTATTTTTTAGGCCAATTTCGGCCAAAGCTATCGCACCAGAGCGTAGTCACATCCTCGTATTGAGTATAAGCACGTTGTTTGCGGAAGGACCGATAATTGGCAATCACCTAGTTGCCGACTCAATAGTGGGCCCAAACACGTGAGTACACATGGCTCACCTGCCTTCTTCGTTCCGCAACAGACGTAGTAGACATCACCTAAAGTGAACACAAATTATTCAAAAAATTTTAAACTCTGCCGGATAAGTTATCAGAATCACATAGAAGCAAGAAAAGATTTCTCACACTCAAATCTGGGAATCAAGAGATGTTAGGTGTGTGAAGCAGGTGAATAAGAAATGAGCAATTTTTATGAAATCACGATTGTTAGCATGGATTTCTGCTAGGTGGGTCTCAGAAGGAAGACGGGGTAAATGGCAAGAACTCGAAGGATATAATCAGTCAGCGAGCTTGCAGTAGGCTAGCTCAGGCGACAACGAAGTAATATATCACTACCGTAGCACCTAACCGCTAATGAAGTGGGTCACACCTTCCAGCCAGGCCACCAGTACGCTTTCGAACTGGTAGCCTCCACTAATTTCCACGTTAACGTATAACGTCTGAATGTTTCCTCTTCTGTGCAAAGTTTTATGGTTTCTAGAACTTCAAGTCCGATCCACACAAATATGCGATTAACTTAAGCCAATAAAATATTTTCCTTGCGTTCCTTTTCCTGACTTGATGCACTAAACTTCACGTGATGCCTTTGGTAATAATGTCAGCATATGGACTCATGTGTCAGCGCTTTGCTAGTATCATGGAGGGTCAGGGCGACAGTCAGCGCCTGCTGTTGATAAACTGGACTTTGGTCTAACACTCCATGCGTCGCTGATTACCTTGTATTATATGGCAAACCCACTAATATGTCTCGTGAATCAAGCCTCTAAACACTGTTTAATTCAGTGATTCTGTGAAGAATGTCGCCAGTTATCCTAAATTGGATGAACCGAACAATATTACACTAATCCAGCAAAAAAGTCAGAATCAATATAAAACTTTCCTCAAGAAATGCCCTTGGGGCGCTGTCGCAGTTAGTTCAAAGCGGCAAGAAGAACAGCTTCATCAAATGAAGAAAGCAGAGGTGCTAGTCCGTCCAAAAACAAGTTTAATCTAGCAATATGGAGCCTTGATTGTGGTCACCTGAGGGTTACGTGACATGTTGAACTTCTGTGTATGGTCCTGTCAAAAACGCATCGAAATACGGCCAAGAAACCTTTGAGAAGCCAGGATTTGGGCTTTTTTTGAAGCGATGGGGACTCCGGGGTGGGTAATCCACTTATCGTTTGCGAAAAGTTGGATTGTCTGAGGTCACAATGACATAGAATGCCATCCAATGACGACTGCGGAGAATAAAAACATAAGACTACGCAACAACACATAAGGGTGCGTGTTAGCCGGGCATTTTTGACGCTGTTGTTCGTGAGATGCTGTGTTTTGGGTGTGCCAGATTGATTGTTACTGCTTCTTTGGGCGGGTACCGCCGTATCTGGTTGTTCGCCTATTTGAAGTTACCGTACTGTACCATTTTAGAGCAGTGGTTCAGATTGAAGACTAGATGGCGGATGCTTGGACGAGTTTTCCTCAACGGCTGGCATTATACCAACGATCGCCTTCCAGCTGCTATCAGCGCTCGTGTGTGGCGATTCTATCGTCGATGATAAGTAGGTCGCCGCCGCCTGGTGGGCGCCGCGTACGAGTCCTGCTGCGTCGTGCTCGTTGTTGAAATTGTTTAAAATGGATCATCAAGCCATATGTTTATAATCCTGTTATGCTTGTTCCGCATTTCTGTATGATGATCATAATGCATTGTTTTTCTCCGCATTCAAATGGTTAAATGGGGATTGTAAGACTGGTCCCACGTTATTTGCTTCAAATTTTTAACTGTTAACCCAATTTTGCGGCTTTCGGAATTGTGAATACGCGGTCTTTCGGAGACTCACTTGTATGTCCGGTAATGCAACTCCGGAATTGCCCGCCACCAGACGCACGCCGCGAGGGCGACACACAAGTTCGTGCGCGAATCGCTGACCTTGACTTGCCGACGATAGAACTCGCCCGCGGTCCCGCTATCAGCGTTACTTAACATTTCAACGTTTAATCAGGAAAATTGGGAACACGCCCAAAAATTCAGTAAATTCAGTGAAGTGTAATGACAGGAGTGCATGCCACACTGCGAACCACGGCTGACACGTCCACATGAGGAGGAACATAGCAAGGAGGCGTAACCTTAGCACGTTGTGGGCTTGATTATTTGGTGACATATTTGTGAACATACGGGGCCAGCCGATGTACAAGTCAGTGTTTTTATGCACGTAAAAAGAGGACACAACAGTGGCAGATACAACCAGAGATTGGCTCCGCCTATATGACAAACCCGTAATGTGACTTTAAGTACTCCTTTTTGTAGCCCTGTTGTAGCTGAGATATGCACAGACCAGGCAAACGACCGCTACGTGTCAAGCGAATTAGATCTGTAAACGACAGCCAGCTGTCCATAGGAATATTGAAGAGATGATGGGAGAAGTTAGTGAACCACTCCTCATGAATGGCGAAAACCCCTCTTTGCACGAAGGAACTAGTTCCACTAAACTCTTTTCTTCCCTAGGCTCATCAGGCAAAAGAGAACCTTATCCCGTTCCTTACCCGGCTTGTAATCTTTCCATAACACCTTCCAGTTCAACGCCCTTATCACTCAACGCTGTTCAGCATTTAAAAAAAACGAAGAAATGGCGTAGAATAAAGCTCGTGATATTCCTACATGGTTTCTTTGTTATTCAAAAGACCTCTTGTGCAAAACTGGGATTACCGTAAGGCGCACGAGCTACTGCACCAAAAAACTCATTTTACCGGAATGGCAGCTGTAATTTTCTAGAACGCCGAGCATAAACGTGACCTATTGGGATTGCATGTGCACTCCCCTCCCCATTGTCACAATCCTTTAGCAGATAGCTCGCAAATGAAATCCTTGCAATCCCAGTGGGCATTGTAGTGTTTCCACAGTCCAAGTGATGAGTAGGACACACCAGTGCTGTGTGGCAGCAGTGATCCCGAAGCAATTTTTGCATGAAGCGCCATCTACACTATTCCAAGCGTACAGTAGACAACTTGGGAGCTCCGCCCCAGACTGCCACGCCCACTTTTCGCGGACATAATCTGCACACATTTTATGCCATCGTGGCACGTTTGATCCTCCCACTACTTTTGGAGCTCAAAAATACGTGAAGAAAGCATAATCTGCTCGTGACGAAAAGAAAGTAAGCCCTATTGTCGCGACCTCTCACCCGCCTTCGACTGCGAATTCCCTCGTAACGAGCTTGATGTCACCGTTGAAAAAACGAGAAGCCTAATGAGAAGCAAGAAAGGAATAGAGGAAGGAAGTAGAAAAAGGAACACTTGCTGACCCTGCTCGAGGCCTCCCTCCCTGCAATCGGCGCTGCCACACGATTCACTCTCCGTCTCTGACTGCGCGACACTCTGTCGTCTGGTTCCAACCTTGGTTCTTCCAATCTTGTCGCCGCAGACCGCCGAGTGCTCTTTCCGGCAATATTGATGCCATTATCAGCTGCGATCATTCAGTTATCAGTGGTATTTGTCGTTTAAATATCTCCCGAGCGCCTTCTAGGAGACCAGAGAACTTCTTTTCGAGTTGATCGGGCGCGTAAAAAAGTTCGTCCTTCCTACATGTGCTTTGGGAGACTTATATCTCTCAGCTAGGTACTACGGGTACTGAGAGTTGGTTTTTTGGTTTCGGGGCGTATCAGAGAGACACTGACCTATTCGAAAACAACTCTAAATGAAGTGGGAATGAGTTCTGAGACGAGTTTTGCAGAAACGTTTCCTGCTACGCGGAGCGCCGCGTATTGCGAATCCCACAAGGGCGGGGGGTCAGCATTTGAGACACGGAAGTAAGTTATTTAAGGGGCCTGCGACTCTCGTCGGGTTTTCCTTTTTCAAGTGCGCCTGTTGACGCCCCTACTTGAGGCAGCTTTTTTTGCGTGGAGGCAGTGGTAGAATTTTGAAAGCTAGAGACATCGTGTAGTAAGATGGGTAATTTGCTGTTTGGGCGCCTATGGTCCCCACTCTCTTTCTAGCTTGTTTCTTGGCATCAGCAACATTGAAAGTCATGATCTTCACTCATATTTAAGCTTTATATCCGTGATAGCTCCGGCTGGTGTCAAACTATTGGGTAATTTGTGATTATATTTGTAAGTGTAAACTAGGTTTAGGCGATATCGCCCACGTGGCTCGCTATGCACCAGAAACCAAAATCGCTGCCAATTTCTCAGCATAAAGACATGTATGAGAAATTGCTGATCTCAAAACACATGGGCTCTGGCTTCAGCTGCGTCAGAGCCGTTCCATTCAATGGCACGCGGAAAGATTGGACCATACCTTATTTCCATCTGAAATTTCATTAAGTAACAATATCAATAGTGATCATCATTATTCTAACCAACTAGTAAGTTTGCCATATTCAGCCTTCATGAAAATGAACTGAGTGGCTGAGCGGTGGCGCGCAGACGGGTTCTTAGCAAGGAGATTTTGTTGAAACAGGTGCTTTTGTAAGAGCCTTATTCTACGAAAATTTATAGGAAAAGAAGTCATCTTGTTATCTGGGAGGAATGTGAACTGGGCACTGTGCAAAAGTTCACCTACGAATGAAGAAGGATTATTAATGAAAGCGTTTTCACAGTGCCCAAGCGAGTACATCTGAGCTCCGGTGTCAGCAGTCTCGTCGCGTTGTATGAGCGCGTTCTATAATTTCTCAGCTTCGTAAAAAACTGTCCCAGTCATGGCACTGTCTCTGTATAATCACTCTGGTTTTTATCAAAACAGTTTCTTTTTTGGATTTTTTCTGGCTCTAATTTTAAGACGCAGTGTGAGCAGAATGGTGACTTTTTTGGAATCTAACGTTTTGAAAAGAAGCATCCTTTAGGCGACTCGCTTTGTTGTATGACTTGCTGTTTTTTCTCTGTTTTGCTATTTTCGGTAATATGCTTTTTTTTCTGGACATGGTCACAATTTCTTACAAGAGAGGTGCCCATATTGGGTTTTGTGTACTCTCCCGGAGAGGTGGACTCATAGGAGGGGGGGGGGGTCCAGATGTGGCAAGCCTTTGTGGTGTGCAGAAATCTTTGTGTAGGCACATTTCTTGCCTATTCCGTTTTTCGAGGATTCATGTTAAGGCTGAGTGAGCCTCCTATGTGTAGCTGTTGCGCACTTCTCATGCCTTGATGATGCATGGAAGCCGGCTACTGACCTGTGCTTCGACACTTTGCCCATTCTGGCACATTTGTTTGAATCTGCAGGGTTTCGTCCAGGGCACGGTCTGCCGCAGAGGGAAATTTCCGGAAAATGCGCCTCCCCCCACGTTTTGTCATTTGTTGCGACCCCCCCTCTTCTCCATCCTATAATATCTTTCAGCTCTTCCCAGCCACCTACCACATTTTTGAAATTTTCCGAAAAATTTTCAGTTTTTACCCACGAAATTTCGTCGTCGAGCGGAGGGGCACATCACCTACCAACTACTTGTTTCAACTTCGAAAAGTAGTTGTATAGTGGTCCTTAAATGGCCAATAGGCTCTTTCTAAAGCAGGTACGACCTCGTCCCGAGGTCCTGACGACTAGAAAATGCAACTCTCCGTCCATTTTGAATCCTCCCAACGATGTAGACAGCGCTCGTGAAGCGGAAAATATCAACTGTCAAAAAGATTTCTCCAAGACCAACTACGACCCCTCCCTCCGGCGATCAAACACGATTCCCCTCCCCGCTTGGGTCCCCCAGCGTGCCCTGTTTTGTCCCACTTATCTGTCGTTACTCTCATCCTCGACCTCTTGTTCCTTCTGTTCAGATCAACAAGCGCGGGGCTTTATCCAAGATTTTTTCCTCCATTTCTGCTTTGTTCTTCCTCAGCAGGCCACATAGCACTGAAAGCTTATTCCTTGTACGATTTGCATCTCAAAATGTGTCTTGAATTGAAGAAGCCGTCATGTATTATGAAATATGCTGATATTTGCTGCTATTTTTTGCAACGGAAATCATTAATTCTGTACGTGCAGATAATGTACGATGACAGTGACGAGTCAAGCGATGATAACCGACCGAGCGGACACTCATCAGGGCGTAAACGACTTCCATTTGATCCCAAACCCCATCTCGTCACTATTGTGAAGACTAACACAGGTATGGCGCAGTTTGGCGACGGGGTGCATTTTGCACAGGTATCTTAAATTTAATCGGGCCGAAGTCGGCTAAGGAGGAGACATTCAAAGGATTCCACGAGCAAAATTGGCACTGCCATAGAGGAAATGGTGAGAATGAACTAAGTGAACTGACTTCCTTGTATTGCGTTCACACTTTGCGTAAGCGCTTTGAGCAGAACCATTAGCGTTTTGAGCGACTAGGGTACCGATCCAGCGTTTGAACATATGCCACCCTTTCCAGCAACTGTCCGCGAACACGTTGTCTACACTTAACTGGTAGCTCAGAACCCTACGGAACGCTCAAAACGATGACGCAAAGTATGAGCGGATCCCATAATAAGAGGCTCGGTAGTCTTATTTTTGTAACAGTTTTTTTAAATGCTTTTCCTATGGCCGACTCGCCCGTGTACTTTTATTTGCCCTGCATAATTTGTCTTTCATATTTTGCCTGGACATGTATGATTACTCAGTTATTGACGCGAATAGTTGTCACACTGAATATAAGACCCATTACTTTAGGATTTGGCTTCAATGTGAAAGGGCAAGTCAGCGAAGGGGGGACAGTTGCGTAGCTTGAATGGGCAACTTTATGCACCACTGCAACACGTTAGCGCTGTGCTAGCGGATGGGGCTGCAGAACGAGCCAACTTGAGGAGAGGCGACAGAATTCTCCAAGTGTATGTTGAACTCATTACCTACGTGTACACTTTCAATGTTTATTGATTTGTTTAGAAATGGTGTCAATGTGGAAGGCGCCACTCATCGGCATTGTTGGTAGATTTAATCAAGCATGGCGGTGATCGCCTAACGATGATAGTGATTTCCGTAGAAGATCCGAAGTGGATAGGTTGGATGTTTTCTTTTAGCGCTTTATCGTGGACTCCCGTAAGTTTAATGTGGACTTTATACTTTACAACTTTTCATTTCCGAATTTTATTTATTTTTTTATTTTTATCAAGCTTCCACTTTATAGCTCCTGTTGAAGAGTTGTGCTCTCAAGCGTGGTGCAGATCGGCGACGGGAGGATGGGGGCATTTTGCTTTTTTGCTACTTCCCAGCAACGTGTATAGCCATCAAGTTTACAGGTTTCTACAGTGTAAGACTTGTGCGCAAAGTGCCCCCCCCCACCTGTCGCCGACTGCGCCCTCAAGTGTTTCTGCATCTTCTATACAAATTTGCGGATTACTGCTGTAGGTATGTGTGTGTTTTGTACTTTGGTCCAACGTTTCATTAAGACTGTACAACTTCATTCACTTTGCGGTCCAAAGCTATGTGACGAAGCACGTAGCGCTTCTGTGTTCACCCCTCGTCTCCGCAAAGCTTTATTTTGACCAAGTATTGGATAGGAAAAAAGGGTTGATCAATTTGATATGTAGAATATCTGCTAACTCTACAACATCTTACACAATAATGATAATAGCGGTTCAAAATCACGTTGGTCAGGCTACTTAGGCGCCGCGTTCATATGATCTGTGAAGGTGATGGATTGAAGAAATGAAATGCAAATTGACGAAAAGAATAAAATACGTATCGATTTTATGCATATCTGCATTTCTTCTAATCGATATGTATCCCTCTCTTCGTCAATTCGTCACTTGTATCATTTTTTCGCAAGGTATGAACGCGGCCTTATATGTGACGCACTGGATGAAGATGCAGTATCATGCCAGAAATCCATATGGTTCTTTTGTTTCAATGCTTCCTGTGTTTCACAATTTTCCGGCAATACCCTCCAGGGAACACTGGGCGCCATTCCGTTTCACAATCCGCATTGGGTCTAGCAGATTTGATGATTAATGTTGTTCCTTGCTCAATAAGAGTGATGCAGCGCAGTTTTATGCAAGGATGTGGAAATAGGCTGGTGAAGTCATAATTAAAGGCACATTCTGCGATAGAATGATAGATGGAATCTCTTTGCTCCGGACTACAATGTCACAGCTTTTCCCACGGCTTCACAGTGAGTGACAGAGGCGCTGCGGTCGTCAAAAGGCGAAGAAACGCCACCCATGGATGTAATAGACGGAATGCCTCACTTATCAGGGTCTCCCTCGTTTTTCAACTGGTCTGCCTGTTCTCTCAACCTTCCCTCTGGTCTCCCTATTTTTTTTCTTCGGTCCCTATCCGCAAAGTAGTGTCTCATTTCTTGGAATACTTATCCAGGTCCTGGGGCCTATTTAGGGGCTTTTAGACGGCTTCATCTGCTATTGGCCACCGTGACAAGACCTCTAGCTCATAGAAATGCGGATTTGGATATTAAGGCCCATGAACTGGAACCGTAGAATGTGTCACTAAAATGCCCTTTGTCGTATCTATGGTGCCATTTGTTTTCGCAGTAGCTTTTGAACCCTCTTCAGCTCAATTTTCCCTATCTCGTGCTCTTCAGGCTGCGTTCGTACTTCTCGTCGGCGTCTTGAGCGTTTTTGGTGAAAAGCAAGTATAGGTATCGATCTGAAACTCAATCATCACTCGGAATGCTCAGCTACGCTGGGAGTGATCAGAGTGCTGTTCCCATGCCTATGCATCCCTTTTCGCCCAAATACCCGGAAAACTCAAAACACCGACGTTCCTCTCACGCCGGATCGAGACCTCGATTTTCCTGTTGGCCCAAAACTCTCGAAACCTCGACGAAGTATGAACGCAGCCTCATACTGCCTGTTTTTGAAGGCTCTCACTTGATCGCGATACCAGCCATTTTTTGGGATTTCTATTGTTCTCATTTAGATTCGAGTGTGGAGAAGAAAGTGTGATCTCTTATCGGCATGATTATTCAGAAAGTAGATCGTTACCGGTAACTATTCCGAGTTACCACACAGTAAATGACGGGGTGGAAAAGTTTGTGGTGAGTATTTATAACGCTTGCTGATACTTCGCGTCTAATATAGTTAAATTCAGGTATTTAACTTGTACATGGCTGGTAGACATCTTGGTTCTAGACGCTACAGCGAATTCGTTGAGCTTCATTCACTACTGCGCAGAGAATTTGTAGATTTTTCCTTCCCGAAACTTCCAGGGAAATGGCCGTTTTCGTTGTCTGAACAGCAGCTAGATTCTAGGCGACGGTAAGTCTTTCAACAGTGGATTAAGTGGTATAGCTGGATAGTTTTTTATGCTTTACCCGAACCTTTTAACACAGACACGCCTTTTAAAGATATTTTTGGCACTTCACTACCGTGTTGCGCTACTTCATATAGAGCTTTTTTCAGAGGGCTGGAGTATTACTTAGAACGTGTTTGTTCTGTCAAAGTTATTGCAGATTCCGACATCATGCAGGTACACTCTAACTAATCGTTGGTGCTTTAATTGCTCGATTTAAAAGACAAGTTCTGACTATTCAGGACTTTCTCATGGAATGTGATCCGTCATGTGAAGTAGAAGTACGTGTCCTACTTCCCGATGGCGGAAATGTTTGTGTATCAATTCGACGAAATTCGACTACTTCACTTCTTTTTGCCCTTCTCGCTCGTAAACTGAATATGTCCCGAGATATGGCCCTTTCTTGTGCGATATTCGAGACCATGGAGCAGTCGTTTGGTGCGTTTGTTCTTTGCATTATCAGTGTTTGTTCACTATTTTTTTCTGCATAATAATCATTGCTCTCCTTTTTTCATGCGTCAAATTGCCGAAGACTCGAGACGCTTTTATCCAACCCGGTGTTTGTAGTGAATAGAGTTCGGTGCAAGTGCTAACAAGAGAATGGTTTGAACTTCCCATGGAACTTTGAATGGAGACCTAGGTACATCGATAGAGCCTCGAATGCTGATTACGAATATGCAGATTACGACCTCCCAGACGAGTTCTGGGTGGTGGAAGTTTGCAAAAACTCGGTTTTGTCTCGCTGATCGGTCATAGGGCAGTGCCACCGTGGCCTAGTGGTAATGTCTCGCTAAGCCAAATGCTTGTGGGTTTGCATCCCGTTGGCGCGAAAATTTTTGCTTCGTCTCCTATAAGAGCTTTCACTCTAATTTTCGAAATTTTTCCGAGTTTACGGCCAGCAGAGCAAGTAGATCAAATAGATCAAGTATATGACACAGTCGATCGAGTATTGATTGGCCACTATTTGTCCTCTCTGAACTCATTACCCATCCGTCAATCGGAATTTTTGGTCGGAATCACAACTTGGCCAGAAACTCATTTCTGGGGCTATTTTGACCCCCCCCCCTGAGCATGGATATCACATCCGTTTGGCGCGAAAACGATCGGTTCCCTCGTTCAGTTGATGAACAAAGCGGCGAAAGGCACAGCGTTATTCTCGCGATACGAGTATGATATCGTTTCAGGGGGCGAAAATACCCCTAGACGAGTTTCAGCCAAGTTGTGATTCTGGCCAAAACTTCCGGATTGATCGAATGTGTATGAGTTCAGAGAAGGAATAATAGTGTGCCAATCAATACTCATCGACTGCTGTGCCATATACTTAAATCCTGATCTCCTGCTCTTTCTGGCCGTACATCGAAATTTCGAAATTAGAGGTGAAAGCTCTTTTAGACGAAGCAAAAATTTTCGAGGTCGCATTGGACGCAAACCCACGGGCTTGGCATCGAAGCGAGACCAGTACCACTAGGCCACGGTGGCACTGGCCTCTGACCGATCGCGCTTACGAGACGAAAACCGAGTTTCCGCAAACTTTGACCACCCAGAACTCATCTGGGAGGTTGCCTGAGACTTTTAAT
This sequence comes from Cooperia oncophora, assembly GCA_036418165.1. Taxonomy (NCBI): domain Eukaryota; kingdom Metazoa; phylum Nematoda; class Chromadorea; order Rhabditida; family Trichostrongylidae; genus Cooperia; species Cooperia oncophora. The sequence goes on from MU912928.1 coordinate 18,549, forward strand.
CTGCATATTCGTAATCAGCATTCAAGACTCTATCGACGTACTTAGGTCTCCATTCAGTTCCATGGGAAGTTCAAATCATTCCTTCGTAAGTGGGAAAGATGCATTCCTACAGATTCGTCGCTAGAAACGCATCAATGTTGCGTGCGTAATCACTGTTCCATCATTTCTAGTCAAGACGGCTTGACTTTTCCGTATTGTGTCTTCTCACCACCCTTCCTTGTCGTGCAGATTGCCCTCGAGGATGGCTCAAACTAATTCGGATGTTCAAAGGGGCAAAAACAAAAAAAACACATACGGTCGGCTGGATCCTCTAGCTTTTGGAAGCAAATAGAAGAGTTTAACACTTGAAAGCGGAGGAGGTGATTGATATCCCTATTTTGATGTTTGCTGCCAGCTCATGGTTAGCAGGTGTGGCACTGTTCGGCCTAGAAGGGAAGAGAGAGAGAAGGGTAGTTTGCAACTTTCTCTAGTTCCCTTGTTATGTTTTCGCTCTATTCTAGTCACATTTTGTGTCACATTAAAAACGAAATGGATGCGAGTAAGAATGGTCAGAAATGTTTAACACGTTGGCGACATGGTCCCACTACTGGAGCACTACTTTTTTGGCCGCGTGGGAATTGCGTCCCACGTGGGATGCGGCTATGTGTAGAAGAGAATTTGATACGTTTCGAATTTTTAACAGCTACATATCATAGAGGAAGGCATTGTATAATATGCAGCAGGTGTAAACAATGCAGTTGTGTCATTGAGAGTATTTTACCAAGGAGGCAAACGAAAGTGATTTCCTTAGGAAAAAAAAAAGCAATTTTGTATTTGTAGAACTGGAGCTCCACAAGCAGATAGCTAATGGGATAAAGTAACTTTTCGACAATAGCAGATCTGGATCGAATCCGATTTACCACCTCTGCCGCGAAATTATTCCTTTTTTGCGACCCTATTTCCACGTCCCACGTGAATGAGGCGGGAGAATTCTATGGAAATTTCGGGTTTATCTTGGAAGTAATGGAAAGTAGCGAAGTTTTACTAGCTTCTGCAATGAATTCTTATCATTCTTCGTCTTCAATGTTTTTGGTGGCATAAAAGTCGATTTAATGCCGATCGGTCAAAATAGGAAAAACTGCTTTGTCCCACGCGGCAGACACGCGAAAAAGGACGCTGTCGCCAATGTGTTAACGGGTCCTCTCGAGGTGACCTTTATAGGCTTCACTGGAAACTTTTCTTGCCCTCACCAAGCCGAACTGCGCCGCAGCTAGATTTGCCGTAAGAACTTGCCCACCGATCTCTCTTTGAGGTTGAAATATGAGCCTTATCGGAAAATTGCTTGGACTTTTCCTCTCTGGACTTTCTTAAGTGGGTTGTGATTTTGTTAGCCGATTTTGTTTGTTTGATTTCATCCGATTCTCATGATGTTTCAGAGCGTAAACATAATATTGTGGGTGAATCACCGATCCAGCTCTACATTCAAAACTAATTCCTAGTGCATCATCGCTATGTGTCTGATTTTTGGGAAGTGGGATTTTCGATCACCCTGAATCAGGAACTTACAATTATGATCAAAAAGACCACCAATGTCCGCCATGTTTGTGTCCAATCAGGCCGTTACTGCCAGTCAGATAGCGTAAACTCATTATGTTTAGCCTTCCTCCTCGGAGGTGTTTAAAACTTTAAGAGTCTTATGTTCGGCGATTGGGGAGGGGTAGGGGGGGGGCAAATTTTGCACTCTTGCCACTTCCCATCGGCGTGTCGAGCCCTTAAAATGATACCTGTGGAATCTTTTGAAGCTATAAAATAAATATAAGTCAAAGATTGTAGGGACCACTTGTCAACTCCCGGTCCCTACAACTGTGAAGCACTGAAGTACTGTACAAATGCCGTTTACTATGGTAGCTCAATGAGCTTGCTCAGCACCCGAGTGAGACTCGCGTAGCGGAACTAATGAAACAAAGTGCAAAATGCCCCCTCCCCCCCGTCACCGAACTGTGCTGTTTTTTCCAATCAATCTGTGATATTCTAATTTAGGATCGCTTGAAATCCTGTCAGAAGATGTACCAGTTAAAAGCGGTGCAAAATGAGGGAAATGCGGAAGAGGTTTCTTATTTTCTTCTAGTAAAGTTCACTAACCCTTTGAAACGTGCGCAGTTTTTTTTTACTAGAGTGTCCTTGCTCGGGGAGCCATAACGCTCCTCCTTCTGTTCGAAGCTTCACTTGCAGTACTCCATTGACTTTTAAAAATTGAAATATGCAAAAAATTGTGTGCTGTGTCGCGAAACTGAAGGTTGTACCCAAGTGGAAACACGTGCTTGTGGCAGAAAACTTCCACGTTTAGTTCTTGGAGATGGCTCGTGAGATGTCTGGTTACAATGAAATCGCGTTCCCACCCTGTTGTTGTACAACAAGAACAGCCAGTGATGTCATAATGGTTGTGAGGTTTTCATCCCTTTTGCTGACTGCGGACCCTCCAAGCTCTGAGGTACCATCTTTTCCTGAGTTAAGGATTTTTTTTGAAGTTATAGCTCCTTGCTTTAGTGTGTTTGGCACGCACAGATTTTTGGCGTGATATTATTTGTATGTTTTTAGATGCAAGTCGAAATTGCCTGGGAAGATGTCATTGAGTATCACGTTGTTGAAGGAGGAAGGGCTTTTCAGTTCAACTTCAAGAGAGAGGGTAAACGAGCGAAGCCGATAAAGTTATTCAGTAATTACGTGAGTTTTTTAAGAATTCAGCTAAAATCTCATTGGATGGTTTTGTTATGATTGCCTTGCGGTTCCATGCCGATATCTAACGATTACGGCTGACCGGCTCACCAAGTTAAACGTGTGAGTGCTGTAAGGCTACGGCATAAAAAGCCGTTAAGCTGAGAGGATAAAAGCACTCGCCCGGAAAGCGTGAGGTGCGGGTTCGACTCCCGCCTGGGGCACGACTTTTGCCCACAACTCAGCATTCTTGTGATAACATCGGAGTAGAATTGGTGACTGTGCGGAGGGCGGGATCGATGAAGGGTGGGTGCTGTAGTAGATCAACTATTATGTTTTGTTTGTGCTTGAGATGACGTTATGTTCGTTCACCTGCACTCTCTCACCGCGACAGCAGCGAAGCGTTCTGTCGGGTCTTGATTTCATCCCCCACATTCGAAAATGGTGATTTATGAAGCTGAAATACTATCTCAAAGTGGTAAATAATACAAAAGTAAAGAAAAACCCTTGAAAAACTCTCCCAAAGTGCTCCATGTAGACCTTCATGCTGAACCGTGTTTGTTGCGTATAAGGCGAAGGAAGAGCATGATCGGACGAGTTCTCTTTTGCTGGTGGGCTTTTTTTTCCTTATCAAATGACTCCACTGTTCAAAATAGAGGAATTAGTGGGACAACCGCCTCATGGAAGTTGGGCGTCGCCCTGGCCACTGGGCGGAGTCGAAGCCTCGTCGCAAGTGGGCAGCATTTTCCTCATGTATTTTTGAGCTGCAAAAGCAGTGCTTCTTCCATGCTTGCGGGCAGGACTACCATCTCCAGAGAAGGCGCTTGAATATCTAATGAACGCGACGCGTTCAGAAAGCTCCCTTGCCTCTAGCCACGAGCAGGAAAGTAATCTTTGTTTCGTGCAGTTGCAGAGAGCGGCAAAAACTTATTTGATTATGTGACTGATGTGATTGATGAGATAATTTGTAAAGAAATTGTCTCTGCATCAATGACGTTGCCCATTAAATTTAGTTCACTGCGGTGATTGAATTACGAGTTATGGATAACAATCAAACATCAGTTCTAGAAAACTAGAAACAGCAGTATAACCATAGCGTTTTCTCACAAGGATCGCCATTTTGGCCCCTGTTTCTGCTCAGTTATCAATATCGTTGCAGGCGGACTATATGGCGGAATGCTTTGCACAAATCCTCTTCGAACGGCAGGTGGCTAGCAATTGGAAGTCACGAGTTATCTCTAATTCAGTAGAATCTAGTTCGGATAGCCAAACTGAGGTCACTGCCACATGAATATGCTGTCAAAGTCTCATTTATTCCGTAGATAATTTATTTATGGACCAGGGGCTTAGAGCTCTAATCCGGCATCGATAGAGGATGCCGCGCCCTCTGTCCTCACACGCTTTAACATTGATCTTGTGCTGATTTATATGTGTACACATTATACTATAGGCATTTATAGGACTGTTGCTTGATGTTCGGGCGGTGTTCGGCGTGAGGGGGGGGGGCAAGAAAATAAGACCCTTCAAAGTTTCCCAGGCCATCTTGTGAAAGCCTGTAAATTGCTGTAATTCACCGCAGTTTACCAGAGTTTACAGGTCTTACAAAAGATAGACCTGTTAGGTAACATGGACTAGCCGATGGAAGTGCAACCGCCCCCCCCCTTCTAGCCGAACAGGCTCAGTGTTTCATTCGCGAAACTTTTATCAGTTCGTCTTACTTGTCGGTTTTATAAAATTTCGAAATTCCCATCAGTCATTTCTACTTGTATTTACAACTAGTATTAGTCATTGTCTTATACTATTCACTTCGGGGATGTCACCACTCTACATGACATCTGTTACGGCCATAACCATAATACTACTTGCTTTTTATTCCGACTTAAGAGTGCGTTCATACTTTGCGCGTGCGCCAGCGTTCTCAGCGACGAGGAAAGCATAGGTATCAATCTATAGTCGCTCAAAACGCTACGGCAAAGTATAAACGCATTCTGACTGTTTTTTTTTTGCGTATTGACAGTAGAGTTCTTCAGTGATTTATAAATGTTGTGATTATTTGTAGCACGTAGCATTTGTTGCACGTTTTCTTAGGCTTCCTGTATCCGTAATGTTTGGAATGTTTCTTCCACAATATAATAACCACTTGTGAAAATGGGCTTTGTTTCATATTTGTTATATTTGTTGTAGTATGTACGGTTCATAATATTGGATGGAGTCATTATGTGCAAATGATCACTCGGTTTTTATTTCTCATTTGAAGAGTTTATATGCTGCCTATGGGCATCAGCATGTACAACATTGCCAGATTTGTTACAATAAATCGTTAGTGTGGAAGAGTCAGCGTACTTACGTGTCTGTCGTAATATCAGCACTGATACTTTCGGTTTTGAACTACTGAATTCTCTTCAGTTATGCGGTTGTTAGCTCCGGCCAGATGCTACTGGGAGCGGTCATCACTATCTATGCAGGAACCTGACTTTCATAATTTATCAAGTTTTTGGGTAGTAATTCGCCTGGAAGGCCTAGGTGGGTAGTAGTACCGAGCCGACAATACACGCGGATCGAGTCTCGGATCGGCTCTCGCCCAGGCCGAGCAAGTTCTCCATTAATGGGGATGGCAAATTGGTACCATATTCGTTTGGGAGACAAGAACGCGACTTGCGCATTAACTGGCTGCCTCGTATTAATTGTATAGGGCACCAAATCGTTCAGTAAGCCACTACGATTCTTTATGGAAGTGAGATGCGTGCCGCATCCCAAAAAAGGGGTTGATCGACGGAAAAGACATCCTTAACCTTCAACTGGCCTGTGGGAAGCAAGTAAGCGTAGACAAAATGTTCCGGCACTGCTGCAATTAAGACGAGGGGGAGATAGGATGGCATACAACAGCGCTGTTAGCATAAGTGAGCACCTCTACTGTATAACAACGCAATAATGAACCCTTTCTTTCTCCAGGCACCCTTAGACGACCGTAGTTAGCGCAACGTAAGCCCGCAAGGAACCTTTACCCCTCCCTTCCCTCTCTCTAATTGCAATGGAATTAGCTATAACGCAGCCTCAGAAAGTTCACTAACACAGGAAAAAAAATGATGGTGCCCATCTCTGCTGGAATGACGTGCTTTTCCGCTTCCAGAACTTTGGCTAAGGCTCACAAAAGAGGCCCCTCTCGAGGCGCATAGCCTCATAGCGCATAAAAAAGCAAAGCATTCACGTAATCTTGTTGGCAGCTGGATGTGTATTTCACTCGTTTCGTAGATGTCTTTTTGCGAACTATGTATGTTCTCAAACTTAACTCCATTTACATCATATAATTTCAGGAAAAGGCTGGAATGAGTTTGAGAAATATGTTTCTGTAGTCGCAAGACTTCATGGTAACTGGAAGTTGTGCCATAAGGTAGCAGTTGTATAAGTTCAGGTGATTTTTTCGTCTACCGTTGAGTATTTTGCCCATTTTCGGACGCTTCTAGGCCTTTAATTACCAATGTGGGTGATACTATTTTCACCCTCCCTTTTTGGCCCTCTACCAGCATTTTTGCTCTGGAATGCGTAACTGCGGAGCCGTCGCTAGGGTTGGGCTATATGATAACCACGTTCACACCTTGCGAAACCGGAATCGGATGGGAGAATGCGCTGGGGGGGGGGGGGTGGGGGAAGTAAAGATTCTTCTGAAGAATCGCAGACTGCACGAAAAAGATTAGGCGAATTTCTGGGATATAAGGCGCATCTCACAGAGTAACACGCGAGGGTACGGCAACAGTTTCCCCTGTGTTTTTTTTGCATAGTTCAATCTTCCAACTGTTTTTAGTAGATTTCCTGGTAAATACAGATCATCAACATGGATAAGCTTAAGAAAGGTTCGCAAAGTTGTGAGAAAGAAACACCGTTCAAAGTAAAGCCGCGCCCTTTGCTTCACAAAATATGGCAGTTGCGATATAATTGCGATTTTCTGATTCTGCAGATCGATACATGTATATTCCTTTTTGCAATTCTTCTTCTCCAGTTCTTCAATTTTTCGGTTTCAAAAGGTATGAACGCGCCCCAACGGCTCAAGTGCTCTGTGATCATGCACTAATTTCCCGGGAATGCAACGTTAGTGTCATTCATTTTTAGCATTTGTTTCAGGCATCCGTCGAATGAGCAGTTCTTCATGATAATGGATGAATCTGCGATGGATTGCTCAGCTCCTTTGCCTGATGACGGAGGCGCAGGCAGAGCGCTCGATCCGAAAATCATTGAAGAGGAAAGTCAGTCTCCTGGAAAAGTGACATCCAAGACCGATTCACAATCCACTGAAGGTTTCTATTTTTTTCTGTTATTCGTTTTTCCCTTAGAATTTGTTGTTATAGCGTAGTTCGCTGCGAAGTTGGGCGTGTCAGGCGTGGATAAGTTTGGCGCAGTGCCAAACTCGTTCTCCACCAGTTGTTAAAGCGAGCAAGTGATAAGACTGTATCATATCGTTCGTATTACTCGTTTTCTACCACTGGTTGTCGCATGCGCGCTTCAACAAGAAGGCAGAGAACGGCTTTGACGGCGTGAACACTCATACTGCTTAACACGCCTAACCGTCCGCAGCGAACTAGAGTATAAACACTTTCAGAACCCTGGGTGACAGCAGTTATTGGCAAATTAATAAATATAAACGTACAATCAAAAGTGATTCAGAAGCCCTTGATCCTGACGCACCCGTGTTTAATGGTTCGAGTGAACTTACCATAGATCCTAACATGCCAGAAGATGCTGCTGATGAGGTTTGTTTTCAGAAATAGTATTGATTCTCTTCAAAGAAATTAGTGGCAACCACCTGGCATGAGGAAACGTTACAGTGTCGTGATGTTGGCCTTTACTTCCGAAATCGATCGGAATCTCCCGATGTGTACCATTCCTCTGCTCGCCCTTCTACGCACAAGTCATCCTATGATGGTTCTTCCGAAAGCCAACCCCACAACGAAACTGCACCCACAAGTCCAACTCATCGGTATGTTCTCTTGATATTTCCAGTCATCCTCTATTTTGCTGTAGTACTCTCTAATCAGTGTATTTTTTACAAGTTTTTTTATAAGAAAATTTTCCGTGAAAATATTCTTACAGGTTTGATCATGCTTATGAAGTTGAGGATTCTCGTGATGAAGTCCGCAGTGAGAGTGGAGGCGTCCGATCGCGTGGACGTGGCCCACGTGGAAGAGGTAGAGGAGGAACCAGGCCATGTAGTGGTAGCGCTACTCCTCTCACCAACAGTCCATTGGTCAGCACGGACAAAAAACGTTCTGGGTAAGTGATAGTCTCTCTGAATCAATGGCAGTGGCATGATTGCTGGGGCTATTGTCAAGTCAGTGGTGGAAGCGCTGATTGGGGTGTGGCCAAGCTTTCTTGCCTAACACCAATGACGCTGGTGGCAAAACCGCCCACCTCCAGCAGTCGTGCCCACTGCCTTCAACAAGCGCTTTGTAGGGGATGTAGAAAATGAATTCATACGATTTGGTCGATTCGCCATCGACCATGTGACCCTTTGATAAGATAGCGGTTCTCGCAGATCTCCAGTAATAAGAATCTAACCTTTTTCGTCGATACTTCAAGTTGGTATGCAACTAGTTCTCTAATACTGGGGTTATTCTGCTTAGAATTTATCTAGTCCTTTTCACTTTAATAATTTTAGTCTTACATTTTCCTCCTGGTCCTTCGATTCCCCTAAAATTTTTGGGCTCAGTTCGGCTTGGTGGGTACATTTTGCTTATTCCTATCGATCACTGTCGATGTTTACTTTGGAGACCTGGAAACTCTTGTAAAGCTATGCAATAGCGCAAGCTTCGCTTAGTCTTGAAAAAGTCTGGAGGTCTCACTAAAGGGAGACTTGTAAGCTAACAGGAACTAGTGAAAAGAACTAGTAAACTAGAAAATTGCTCCCCACTCCCCCCCCCTCCCGCCCCGGGTATGTGACGAAAATCGTAATTTCCGCACTAGGCTTAGTGAGTGAGCACGCAATGGACGAGATGTCCTGGCCGTCTGAATTCGAACGCAGAGACGGCAAGGATCGATGTCGTTAGTTCGGTGCTCCAATTGCTAGAATAATGCGTATCAAGAACTTGTCACGTACTGCTGAACGATGCGTCGCACTCGACATTCACCGAATAGCGCCCACACTCAGTTTGAAAGAGGTTTGACGAAGTATAATCGCACACTTTTGACAGGCGTGGACGTGGCAGCAAACGTGGCCGGGGATATGGTTTATCACGCATCGGCGACGTAGTGGAATCCGAGCTGGGCAGCACAGTAACGACTCCGACGGCTGATGATGTTTATGAATTCAAAAGCAGTCCGGAGAGCGAGTTTGTCCCTGTGAGTGGTTCAGCTCCTCAGTGCAGCTAGTAATCGAATTTATCAGACTTTAGAATCAAGCCGACTTCGGAAGTCATGAGGAAAGAGAGCGATCAGCACCCCCAAGTGCAAAACGGCAGCGCTTAATTGAAGCTCGTCCCGAAAGTCAAGGAGGAAGTGCCCATTCAGGTGCGGTAAGGTTTTTACTGTGAAACGTGCCTTATTGTTAAGTGCCTGAATTTCCTGTCGGTACCATGCTGCTAAGTTCAGGAGACATGGAAATGGACGACATTGATGAAGATGAAATGAATTCAAAACCAGGCGTTAGTGATCGTAAGGTTAGTTGTTGTCGCCGCTGCTAAGGCGGTTATATTTTGCTGCGTTTACAGTTGCTAGTGCAACTGACAGTACTTGACGAATCCAGCCCTTTCGGATTCTTCAATCTTTCAATACGCGAAGCATTCAAATTCAGTATCCACATTGTGTCAAGGTGTGAAAGTGATCGCTAAGAGCGCGTTCAGACTTCGCGATCGCGTTTACTGGGGGGGGAGGGGGGGGGGGTGGGGCGGGGGGGGGGGGGGGGGCGTGGGGTGGGTGAAATCTACTGCGGGAGGGGTCCATGGATTTGGACGTCAGTGCACGTTCGTTCATGTTCAACTCAACTCAACAAACAACAACAACAAAGTTCTGGGAAGGGAGCGTACTAATATCACCATTTCTCACATCACAATGCTGTATCCTGCCTCCAATAGGCAGTTCCAAAAACGATATAAAAGTAAGTTCGACCTTTTTTGATCTTTTATTCCGTGTTCATATCCGCAATACTGACGTTTGCAGAAACCGTTGAAAGGAAAGGTTGTGTATAGACCTGGAGGATGGCAGAACAAACAAAGCAAACACATGTGACAAAAGTAAAGTGAATATTTCTGGGAGGGACTGCGCAAAATCGGCGGGAAGGAAGATAAACTACAACACCGCTGTGAAAGTTCTGGCTCTTACTTTATGAAACAGATGTTCAACACTCCGCTTGAACGTACTCAAATGCAAAATTCAGTATAATAATTAGCATATTGTATATTTAGTACTATTTTACATAGGAAATAATAAATAACTCAAAGATATTTCTTTAAAATTAGGAGGGCGTTATGTACACAAAGGAAGAAAGAAGGAAAAGAGAGAGAGCAGGATCATAAATCATATACCGTGACAATACCCCCTCACCGCAGCAGTAATTTCACCTCAGTAGCAGGCGATTCGGATCGCGCGATCCGATCGCGCGATCAAGCAATCGATCGCGCGATCGCGAAGGTGTGAAAGTGATCGCTAAGGCAGCTTTCAGGCTTCGCGTCAACGCTGTACTCGGCGCGCACAGGACAATAGGATGGTAATCACAATCACATCACAGCCCTCAGTAATCACCTGGTATACCTGCACTCGCGGCCAGGGCTTTGGGAGAATGAAAGAATGGAAGAGTGCGATTATGTGAGGGCAGCGCCTTCCTCCCAACTGGCGAATGCCGATGGAGTAAAGAAGAATAGGATGGTACTAGATTGTACGATCGGGAAATGCGTTCACTCCTGCTCTTTCATACTCTGAATAACTGTGGGTTGGCCTCGACCGATTCGTTCCTATAGCGTTCTTGTATACAGCAGTGGAACGTCAATGGCAGCGCGTCATAGCGCGCCGACACATGTCATTGCGAAGCCTGAAGGCTAATTAATTGTATTGAAAGAATTTAAAACCGTACCTGTCACATCCCAATAGTCATATTCATTTAGGTCCCGCCCTTACGCATCTCCTTACCCATAACCCAGACGGAAGAGGAGATACATAGTGAACAATCTGGCCATCAGGTTCTTGTTACATATGTTTATGGTGTACTGTGAAAGTTATTACTTGTCCTTTTTCTAGGTGTCTTCAGGGCATCTTAATTCGAACCGAAAAGGCCCACGTGGCCGGCATGGTAAACGACACAATGATGCCGACGAAGCTCAGAGAGTGACTCGTAGTAAGGTGGGATTTCATTGGTGTGCCTCTCGAGGTACATTACTGACAGTATCCGCATGTGAAGGCGGACTTACAGTAGAATCCTGGCCTCTAAAAGATGACCACGCCGAAAAGTTAGGTCGTTGAATAAAGTTTCCCATCCGAAAACCTCGAGAGGCAGAGCAGAACGAACGTATGATACTGATAGTTTCTACTATGCCTATTTACTACATTTCAGGTAAGGCAAACGGGTAAAGCGCTAGACGATACGGATGCTTGGACAAAGAAGAAACGTGGACGTGTGAATACAAACACAGCTCAAGGTGAAGAGGTACGGTTACGGTTAATGTTCCCTTATGTGACATGCAAGTCAGATTTAGTGCAGGTGAGTACCTCGTATCTGTTTTAAGGCTGATGAATCGATTATGTATGATGCCTCTCCTACGGCTGAGGGATCCGATGATACCTCTCCAACAGGCCAAGCCTCAAATTCTATGTCGATTCCGGATACGTTATCTGCTGAACAAAGAATCATCTACGAGAATCCACGTAGTGGAATGTTTCACATGAAGAAGCTGGTAAGTAATTCTGTGCAGAGTGATTTTCACACGTTTTCGCGCAAGAATCGCGACGACGCTTACCTGCTTACGCTGGTATGGCGATAGCAGTGGCATGTCGTTCTTTCCCCAATCCTAAACTCCTATGGCACTCGTGAGTTGTGAGGTTGATCATTGGGTCAACTACCCTTGAGGGCGGCTTTTACTTAATGTGGAACGCCAGAGTTTCGTGCAGAATGAATGCGATATTTGTGTTTAGGAGCTTGAATAACCCTTAGAGGCCAGTTAGACAGGTCGAAGATCTGATAAGATCTTCGAAAAATGGGCGAGTAAAGGGTAAGAAATAAAACCTGTTATGGACAGTGCTCTTAGGTTTGAGGATAACTTCCGGAGCGCGAACTTCGACGTAAACCAGCAGCCTTCTTTATTGAATGGAGGTTTCAGGAGCTTTCCCTTTGGATTTCAACTTAAAAGGGGTGTTAGGTCAAACGTTATGTAGATAGAGAGACGCTGATGTGTAGGGTTACGAGTATGGATGCGCAGGGTTGGCGTTAGAAGTTCATTATTGTTCATTTTTTTTCTTTATTTGTGACGAGGAAAAAGAGCGAGGAACACCACCCTGCTACTTTTCCTTTCATTCCTTACATATTTGCTTTACCAACTCTCTATAATTCCCTTCAAGGGAGACGGTCAAGACAATCGTAATTTGCCGCTCCCCGCGCGACGTCTCGCGCGACTTCTACGACCTCGAACATCTGCGAAACATCGTCATCTGCGAGCGCGACATCCCACGCGTCGCCTAGCGGCGCGGCGAGTTACGACTGTTTTGTCACATGCCCCCGTTTTTTGTACTTCTGTTCT
>MU912929.1:1127-14778 GCA_036418165.1 Cooperia oncophora
AACGTTTTTAGAATGCGTGTAAAGGAAAAGGGTGTAGTTCATCACACTGGACACGCGGCATCACACGTGAATCAGCCCATTCTAACTAGTGGACTCAACCAGTCAGGTATTTCAGCGTACGTCCCACGGGCCATCCATAGCTGTATACGACTGCGTAAGGTTGCAGTAGCCTCTCGGCTTACGCAACCGCACGCAGGTCGCAACTGCGGAAAACAATGGCTCGGGGGACGAGCTGCCGTGACCTAGATCTGATCTATCCGACTAAACCTCAATGAAAGTATAGGTATCGATCTGGAAAGAACAGTACGAGAATCTGTGAACCGATGGTTCGAGAGAATGCGCGTTCTCCCGAAACGCCGATTCACTAGCTAGCCGTGCCGACAGATACTCCTTCAACTCCGTTGGCGCATTCTCCCAAAACTTCGATTCGCCGGTTATCCCAAACTTCCACCGTAAAATATGAAGGCAGCTTCGGCTATTTCGGAAATGATCAAAAGGCCATATGGTTCGCAATTAGGTTTTGGCATGTTCTTGTCCAATACAACGTTATTAATTCTTGACATAAAGACAGGTACCAGCGCACCAACACCTCTCAACAATGGGTAACCCTTTCCCATGCATAGTAGTCAAGAGACGATCCCTCGCTGCGAGGGTCCAAGGGTATTTTCACGAGGCATCTACCAGTTCAGTGTGAATGGAGAGGTAGAGGAGGAGACAAGAGCAAGTAATGAAGCCGAGAAAGAAGCGACAGGAGAGAAGCAAAAAAGCAGAAAAAGAGGAGCTTTTCCCGGTTGACAACGTGACCCCTGGAGACGTAGTACCACTACACCCCATGCCCACAACATGTCCCAGGTCGCTCAACTTGACCACAGGGGGTAGCAACTCACGGCGTACTCCCTTCAGCATGACGACAGCAATACCTTCTCTGAGCGCTGCGATAGGTGGAGGGGTCGGGCGGGGTGATGCCCTGTGCGCGCAAACCTGTTTTCGACCAGTTGCTGTAGCGAGCAGGCAGCTAAACCGTATCGACGGTAGAGCGACTGTTGTCGCTTAGCTGCTTCAGCTCGTGGAGAACGGGTTTGGCGCAACGCCTAACGCTTCCCGCCTGACACCCCTTCATCTGCGACGACTAAGACTGTATAAACCGATTGGAGGCAACGGAGGGGCAACGCCACAGAAATTGCGAAATAGTCAGGCGATTGAAATCAGGTTACGAAGCTTGGCGTCGTTTTATACAAGAGTAGGAGACATCACTCGCTGAATAGGTTCTGCCACTCAAAAGATGAACCTCGCGCAAACGTGGCCGAGAGCAGGGTTACCAGAAAGCACGCGGTAAAATGGACGCCTACACCATACAGCGATCTGACAACAAAATAACACCTCACGCGTGAATTGATTACTAGAGTACGAAAAATGGTTTTGGGTTTCATATGATAAAACAAAACATTTACAGTGTTAACAACGTGCAACAAAAAATTGGAAAAATAATGGAACAAATCAAAAACTTACCTTGCATTGAACGTCTAACAAATTAGTCCCCAGAACTTCATTAGTAGAGGAATCATACGAAATAAGCAGGCAGTGATTCAACACCATTATTGTGAGCCTCGGTTTAGTTGGACAAACAGATAACAAATCTACAGGATATTTTTCTTGCTTTGAACTTTCCGGAATTCTGCAAAATGGTAAGGTAAGCTATGACATGGTGAAGCTAAATAACTGGTAATTCACCTCTGCAGCAAACAGTCCTCAAAAACAATGTATTCCGAGAGCTCCAGGGAGTTGATATCCAAGGCGAAAACATTTCCGGATACCGTACCTTAAATGCGGATTGATTTAAAATTACACTGTCAGCTGGAAAAATCGTCATTCACGGACTAGTCATCCTGAGGCCCATTGTGGATAGTGAAACCGCGATTCTGCCCTTATGAAGAAGGAGTCAAGCTGGTAGAGTAAGTTTAAAAAGCTACTTGGCGTTAAGAAACATGGCGCAAATGAAGCGGAACAGGTATTATAAGAGGGCTTTCTTTATGTCAACGCCCACCATTCAACACGCGACGAGTAGATCACAATAAGGCGACACGCAGCACGGCCAGTCACACGCTTAACACGTCTGCGCCCTCTAGCGTTTTGCGGGGGCTCCACAGTTTGACTCCGCAAGCGTGCCAGGCCGTTCGCTGCGTAACCTGATCTCCTAGGCCCCGTAGCGAACCTGTAATACCGTGTAGCGTGCATATCACGGGTCGAATTTAAGGCGGAACAATGGTAATCTTCCAGCTCTGTTTCCGCGCTTACCCATATGGCGAAAGTTCCACAGTACTATAGTCATGGACCCCCCCCCCCCGCTTACATGTGATACGGATCAGCTTTGCAAGTAAACGTACAGTAACCGAGAGAAGACCGATCTTACCTATGAGGAGAACAGACTCATGAACATTTGCTCGTTGGAGCATGCAACAACTAGTAATCTTCTTCAATCTCGTTTCATGCAAAACCGATCGAGCGGTTAACTCGGCACCTGCAATTCATTGAGTTATTCTAAATGATTTACAAAAGTAACATCCTTTGTACATACCTTTTATGGAAAATCGTACAAACGTGGAATCTCGACATAAAACTATTAACACTCCAAGGCCACAAGCGAAATACATGTGAGCAGCACTTTTACCCAAGCCTTTTTTACCCGGAATTTCAGCAGTCCATATAAATCCACCACCTCCATATCTGAAAAGTGATCGTAATAATGAATGAATCTCAGAGAAAACGTCAGAGAAAATCCTGATAGATAGCTCAACTGTAGCCCGTGCACTTATTCTTCTGACTGAAAGGACTGCTTCATGTGAGGGGAGAATGAGTTTCGCAAGCTTGCAGGAGCGTGCCACCCCTTTTACGCTCAATATGTTTGCAGTAACTCGCGGTAGAGCGTAGCGATGATCCCCCCTCGGCAATCGCCGACGACCCGTGCTCTCGTCTTGCGCTGCCGCACGCACGCTTGGCATGGCCAAACGCGCTTCTTGTCTGCGCCCTCTCATTCCGTGGTTGTACTCTTCCGTTGAGCACCTTTTTCGTTGCGAGATCTTAGCATAGACGCAAAAGCCGCACTTTCAGGATAGCGCGTGCTGAGCATGGAGTGGGTACGTGGGAGACGGCAACTTCTCTCTTTACGGGGCTTAATTTTGATGAAGCAACAGTGGTTCGTGCGATGTAGGGCGAAACAATGCTGTGGTCTTTAGCGCAAGTTTTTCCAATGCATTTTATTTCTTTTTTTTCAATTAAGGGAGCACTCTGAAGCGGAGTCGTCCCAAAGTTCTGCAGAACAAAACGATGGCGCGTACTTCTGCATCATCTCTTCCTCCCTCCTCCAAGCCAAGCTGAAAAATTAAGCGGCCAAAATCATTGGCGAATCTCCAAACTAAGGTAAACTTCTCGACGTTCGTCTCTGAAAGAGTTGGAGGAGAAGCAACGCACAGCTTCACGTCAGAGGAGCGTCCGCGTAAACCTTCCACTAATCAAGGTTCAGGCTTAGTAAAGACTATACCTTCCCTGCAGCACTTTCTCTCGGCAACTCTGGTCGTCTGCACTCTTAGCGAAAGCCTTTTTGAGGAAAAGACACAACGGCATGGCTGAGTGGTCCCTCCTAACTACGAGTGCCCGATGTTTTTCATTTCACTGATGAATACTGCGTCTCTGACGTGGATCGTGAGCTCTTTTCGCGCTCAGCATTAACCCAATCTACTATAGCTCTACTACAAAATAAGGAAACTGGCCCAATTATCAGATCACAGTAAAGTCCCGTAGAGAGTCCATTGTGTCATTGTAGAAAAGTCCTGCAGAACTTTGTAAAGGCTCCGGACGTGACTACTTGCTCACGAATAAGTACTACCTTGGCAGCAAAGCATCGCTTTCTCTCCAGGAGTTGCCCGCTGTTCTGGTGTCAGAAAATATCGTTTTCTCTGGCTCAGAAACATTCTTTCGGCACCTGTAAAGCGCGATTCTGCCCTTATGAAGAAGGAGTCAAGCTGGTAGAGTAAGTTTAAAAAGCTACTTGGCGTTAAGAAACATGGCGCAAATGAAGCGGAACAGGTATTATAAGAGGGCTTTCTTTATGTCAACGCCACCATTCAACACCGACGACGAGTAGAGTCACAACTCACGCGATACGCAGCACGCAGTCACACGCTTAACCACGTCTGAGCCCTCTAGCGTTTTTGCGGCCGGCTCCACAGTTGACTCCGCAGCCCGTACACAGGCCGTCTCGCTGCGCTTAAGCCTTATTCTCCTAGCGTCCCGCCCAGCGAACGTGTAGATACCGTTTAGCGCTGCCATATCACGCGTCGAATTTTAAGCGAACAATGGTATCTTCCAGCACGTTCCGCGCTTACCCATAAGCGAAAGTTCCACATACTATAGTCATGGACCCCCCCTCCTCCGCTTACATGTGACACGATAGCTTTGCAAGCAAAAGCGCCTACAGTGCGCTCTCTAACCCTCAGAGTACAACATGTGCCTGGCTTCACACCAGCCGAATTTGAAAACGCTAGAATATAAATGCCACAATCAATGTACCATTACCAGCTAAAGACGAGAAAGCAACCGACTTACTATGCAGGAGAACAGATCATGAACATTTGCTCGTTGGAGCATGCAACAACTAGTAATCTTCTTCAATCTCGTTTCATGCAAAACCGATCGAGCGGTTAACTCGGCACCTGCAATTCATTGAGTTATTCTAAATGATTTACAAAAGTAACACCCTTTGTACATACCTTTTATGGAAAATCGTACAAACGTGGAATCTCGACATAAAACTAAATTAACACTCCAAGGCCACAAGCGAAATACATGTGAGCAGCACTTTTACCCAAGCCTTTTTTACCCGGAATTTCAGCAGTCCATATAAATCCACCACCTCCATATCTGAAAAGTGATCGTAATAATGATAATCTAGAGAAAACCCAAGAGAAAATCCCCGATAGATAGCTCAACTGTACTCTCACTTCTCCCCTCACATGACAAGGACTGCTCCATGTGAGGGGAGGATGGTTCGCAGCCTGCAGGGAGCGTGCCACCTTTTCCGCTCAAATATTGCATAACTTGCCGTAGAGCGTAGTGATAATCCCCCCCCCTCGGGAACGACACCGTGCCTCCAGTCTTGCGCTGCCGCCACGCACTCTTGCCATGCGCCAAAACGCGCGTCTTAGTCTGCCGCCCCTCCATCCGTGCTGTACTCTTCGTTGAGCACCTGTTTCGTTGCATCTTAGCATAAACGCCAAAAAGCCGACACTTTCAGGGTAGCGCCGCTGAATATGGAGTGTACGTGGCCGAGAATACGGCAACTTCTCTTCTTAAGCCGCTTAATTTTGAAACAGTGGTTCGTCCGATGTAGGGCGAAACAATCTGTGGCATTAGGCAGTATTCAATGCATTTATTCTTTTTTTTCAATTAAGGAGCCCACCTGAACGGAGTCCCCAAATTCGCAGAACAAAACTTGCCATGGCGCGTTCCTTCTTCATACTCCTTCCTCCCTCCTCCAACCAACTGATTAGCGCCAAAATCATTGCCGAATTCCAAAACTAAGCTAAACTTCTCGACGCTTCGGCCTCTGCAAAGAGTTGGATGGCGAGAAACGCACGCACCACTCACTCAGAGGAGCGTCTCCGAAACCTTCCCTAATCACTTCAGCCTAGCTAAAGTCTATACCTTCCCTTGCACGCACTTTCTCTCGGCCAACTGCTGTCGTCTGCCAACTCTTACGCGAAAGCCTTTTTGACGCGAAAGATAAAACGGCAGTGGCTCAGTGATCCCATCCTAACTACAAGTTTCCCAAAATGTTTTTCATTTCACTGATGAATACTGCGTCTCTGACGTGGATCGTGAGCTCTTTTCGCGCTCAGCATTAACCAACTACTACTACTCACAAATAAGGAAACTGGCCCAATTATCAGATCACACTGTAAAGTCCCGTGAGTCCACGATAAACAATCGGCTTTTCTCTCCAGAGTTGCTCCTGTTCCTGGTGTCCAGAAAAATATCGTTTTCTCTGGCTCAGAATCATTCCTTCGCATTCCACCAATAAATGCATCCTCGAATGCAAAAAATCGATGGAATGGCGAGAAAATGAAACCTGCGCCAGGACTGCACCGAAACCAGCACATTTACAAGACTTAACAAAATGGCCCGGGAAATTGGGCTAACGCCGAAATGCGGAAAAAAGTTAGAATTTCTCACATATTCAAGTCACCATCGTGATTTCCAACGACAAGGATCTTCAGCACATGGTCATAGGCGAAACATGATATACGAGAAGGAAAACCATGACGAACTGTCTAAAAATGCACTAATAAATTATTGAAAATAGTGCAGTACTAAAACATAATTCACGTTAAAGACCAAATTAGACAATAAATTACCTGTCGAAAGTCTAGGTAATCAGACACCACATCTTCATGCACTTCTGGGCTCGACTTTTGCAGAAAGAACTTCAGCATTCCGCATGTACGCCACTGCGCCTCCCTAAAAATGAACTCATGTGAATCATATAATTTCCGGCATACTTCGGCTTGGGGGGGGGTGGGCATTTCGCACTTGCGTTACTTCCCATTATCATGTCGAGCTATTAAGTAGAGATTTGTGAAAACTCGTGAACCCACGAAGTGACACCAGTAATAGTTTGCAGAAACTACTTGTCGACCTTCATAAAGAGTATCTGCCAACTCTAGTGAAACAATGAACATAAAACTGAGAAGCAGCGAATGGGCGAAATGCCCCCCCAAGCCGATCCAAATCGGCGAAATGTTCATCAACAAGATCGTATTTATGAACATTATGAAGACATAAATAAATGCGAAACAATAAACAAACAAAATTGAAAAATGCTAGGTGTTCCACCAGACTTTAGTTCTCTGAGTTGCGAAATCATTGCGGACATTATGAGTCATGGCGACAATCGACGCCCATGACGCATTGCTTGATGCTATACTGAACGGGCTAAGAAGACCATTGGGCTAAAATCGTTCTAAAGAATCACCAGCAAGGTAAAAACTGTAGGCCGAAGTGACACTGCTACAAAATTCCCGTATATAAGCCATCCCGCGTATAAGCCGCACCCTAACCTTGAATGCCGCGAACGTTTCTCACGGAAAAGCGCTACGTTCCTATCGAACATATTTTTACAGATTGCTTACAGTTTTTAGGGCCCCGAAGAGCCGAAACCTAGGCCGAAGCAGAATAAAAAGTGTGCAGTAATCCTGGAAAGGCTCCATTAGAACTATTCACACCGTGACATTTCTGGTTTCGTTCTGCTCAACTACCAATTGTTTTACCAAGTACTAATTCTGCGTCATCGGCCATTTCTGATGAAATAGTCTTGTTATGTTTTAATTAGAAAATGGGTGCCAGGGTAGTACAATGGGGCATTTGGTGCATTAGTACGTTGAAGTACGGTATAAGCAGTTTCGCACAAGAAGTTTCTTAGAACTGTCCATGTTCGACTTTCTTCCAATCTTGGCATGATGTAGGGCGATGGTTCTTCTTAGCTATTCCAAAGATTTGAGCAACTTTATGAACGTCTCGTTTTCGCGTCTTCGCCTGGTCAAGAGCCTGAATGGTCAAAAAAAAGCTCAAATTATTTCAATGTTAGTTGGTTTCAAACTATTGCAAGATCCCCCTCATATATTCTCTCAGCGAAAAACTCTTCTTGACCCTCTATTATAACGAGAAATATATAGTGGTTTTAACTAGCAAGTGTGTCTTCAATGTTATTTGCAGACACCTGAAATATTTGAATAGTATGGTGGGGCAGAGAAGCAGGACCAAATGTTTGCAAGGAAGACAAATTGCAATGTCGGTTAAAACTTTTTGGCGTGCGATTGCGCGACGCATAGCTACAAGCTTGAATTAAATGCGGCTTATAGCCCAGAAACTATGGTACATTGTAAATTGGTTTCATCGGAAATGATCTTGAAACATCATTAACGCACAAGCTTCAAAGATCGACTGGGCCCGGAACCCTGCGAGCTGCATGTATCCTGGATTATAAGCGCCTTAACATGGTCATAACAGGTAGCCATTGAATTAATAACTAGCGGTTTGTTATATGAGCATTATTTGCGAGATCCTAGTCTTTTGATCGGGGCGGATCAGGAGCTGATTAGTGCGGGTCTCTATGCGGTCCGCTAGGATTTCGTTTGAGAGCGCATTTCGTCCGACGAGGGATTCCCCAATGAAGAGGATGCGCTGTGAGCTTAATACTTCAACATTTTAGCGAAATGGTAGGTAATAATTAAAAATATTGCACACTAGACAATGACAGGTTCTGCCGCCAACAGTCCGGCACAAAAACTAGACCACCGTGAAGTATTTTGTCATGGGGGCGCGGTTGTTATCACTAGGGCGCGCTCTACTGCCTCTTCTTTACCACTACCTGAGTCAGCCTGGACGATGCAATGGAACCAGTGCAAAACCAGAGGCCGCTAGTCTTTCATTAGGGCCTGAGGTACTACTCAGTCAGAGCATTCAAGCAGAAGAAGCCGCTGTTATCCTGGTTCAACGTAATGTTTCCTTGCGGGAAGCTGTTAGTAAGACCACCCACGTTGAATGCAGAATAACCCTGATCAGTGATCAGTCCTGCAGTCATTCTATAACAGGATAACCTCCCATCTACCTGTACTGTTTAATCTCCTGAAATATAGTCACAGAGTGAAGCATTAGTAGTTATCGCACCACCTTTCAAGTCGGTTCACTAATAGGCGTGCGGTTGCGACGCGTATGTTCCACAACCTGCTGTGGCTATGCGACTCATCAATTTCGCTGCCTAGTTTGCTTCCGTAGTATTTACCGAAAAGATTAACTTGTTAGTTGGGTATACTCACTATGCTTATGTCTTTTCTCTGAATCGTATATATTAGGCCTTTGTAGCCAATGAAATCTGCACCAAACTAAGGGATATCCCACTAAACTTCGTGATCCTGCCCTGGCAATCCATTTTGAGTGACTCATTCCGTTCTCCTTGTGTGCAGTTAGCGTTATCCTTTAATTTATCCCGGAATAAGCATATAAACGAGATACTCGTAGACAAAATGGATATGTTTTAGCCTGCAACTGTGGCCACGTACTGCATTTTGGGGTTTCTGTTGCCCTAACCTGACCTTGTGATCTACCCGGTGTTGGGTTGGTTCGCGCTGTTGTTGGAACTTCAGGTAGCAGCTTCTGTTGTACCATTTCTGTTTTACAATTCCAGAAAATTTAGTGATTTGAGGCCCAATGCTTCTATTTCTCTCTTCATGTGTTCTAAGCATTAACTTTCATATCAGTCCTGTTCTTTGAGGTTATTTCCAACGCTCCGGTACTGTATCTTGCCATCTCTCCCTTCTCTTTGTATAATTTCGATTCTTTTCGATCACCTTTGCAGTCCGGTCCTTGTGCCGCCTTCTCATACCATTTTTAATCGGTAATTTCCATGTAATATGCATGCAAATTCAGACTGTTCTCAATGTGTGAGTGATGTTATTCGTTCGTCGTGGGACCAACCCATTCCCTTTTCAATGGCCACATATCGTGTTCACATCGCTGTTTATTCCATTGTTAGTGATTGCCAATCAGGCGAACTTCGACCTAGAAAAGGTAGGAACCATTGGCTGTGTTGTAAATACAGTATTATGGATGAAAAATCACAGAACTGAGTATTCAACATGATTTCAAGATAATTGAAATGCACAGAATTAGCTGGCG
Organism: Cooperia oncophora; assembly: GCA_036418165.1. Classification (NCBI taxonomy): domain Eukaryota; kingdom Metazoa; phylum Nematoda; class Chromadorea; order Rhabditida; family Trichostrongylidae; genus Cooperia; species Cooperia oncophora. Next base: position 10,857 of record MU912929.1, read on the forward strand.
TGCGTATGGATGACACACTTTTGGTACGAGTTTTTGTAGTGTTACCTGGAGACATTGTCCGCGTTTGCAAGATGTGAGTAGGAACGTTCGAAAACGAAAGTGTAGGGACCAGTAGTCATGACAGTGAAGACAAAAGAAAAGAAGAAGCGGCAGAAACCCCTAAACGATGCCAGATTGTACGAGTTTTCCGGACTCGCTGGTTTCATGCCAACAAATCGATACCACTGACACATCTGCGCACTCCCTGGTTCACAACCGTTTCTTCGCATCCCCTAGCACATGTCATTCTGCATTTATAAATCTGAGAAACGCGTATAATGGGTTTCTGAAATATTATAACTTTGGCAAACTCGTGCGAAGTTGGGATTATTCGACAAACTACTGCACCACTTCAATAGAATCATCGCTGAACTGAACCAGCACAAAAGTGGTTCCCATCTTGCTGCATGTGACCTTTTATGAAAAAGTCCTGAAAGAAGGTTGAGTGTGAGTGGTCAAGTGGACGCACTTGGAATTCCCCGAAGGACACCACATGGAACCGCCATGTGAAGCCACGAGTAGCGACACGGTAATTAATTGCGGCATGCAACTCGTCCTTTTGTGGGCGCCTCCAGGACACATAAACGAACGAGCCCGCCCCCGCCCTATAGCTAGAACATTCTTCAGGTGAACGTACGAACTGTAGTGGCTTAATGAGATGATTTGGTAATAATTATCCCCTAAAATGTTTTTTTTACAGTCTCTCTCAACGTCGTGTGACCGACATTGCTATAATGGCGTATGTCTAAATGGTTCATGCGTGTGTTCAAAGGGTTGGGTTGGAAGTCAGTGTGATCATTGCTACGGACGCATAAAGTGAGTCAATTTCTTGACCCTCGCCTTCATATTTGGTATATTTGAGAACTTTTTTGTGCATTGTACCGCCATGCAAAAGTACTACGCCTAATAATCCTTTGAAATGGAAAACTTGATCTGGCAGTGTAGGCTCAGTTCATACTTTGCAACACTGATTAACTGAAGAATGCGCGCCACAGAGTTAGGGTGATATTTATGCAATCCGATTCTTCCGGTTGGCGCGTAGGGGGAGTCCATCAATTGAGATATAACCCTTTGGTGGGTCAACTACTACAGTCTCGTCAACTGTCTGCTCCTACCTGCGCTTTCTTGTTTATTTGGCATTCTTTTATAACTGCAACCTCCCGCGTTCCGATTTTTTAGGGAATTTAAAGCAGCGTTCTGACCACGCGACGACACGCAGCAACGCACTGTCGATGTCAGACTGTGTGAACAGGCAACGTGCACGCGGCTAGACTAGTTGGTACCCGTCAGTGACTCCCAATCTATAGTGCGAACAGTGTTGCGATGATAGCGCGTCGACGCACGCGCTAACGCGTTAGGCTGCGTTCATACTTTGCAGAGCGTCTACCAGCGTCTCGAGGGTTAGGGAAGTATAACATCGATCTAGCGTTTGGCATCGTTCCAGCGACCAGGAGTGAAGAGGATGGGCGAAGAACTTAGGGTAGCAAACAGCTGGATTAGGCGTCGTGAAATTGCAGCGCGTGCACCCACACCATACAACTGCTAAAGCACAGAATTGTGCAATTAGATGTGCGTATGTTAGTTGTAGAAGTGCAGCTGCACTCACCGCGATTTCACGCTAATCCAGCTCTTTGCTACCCTCCTACTTCCCCATGCACTCTACTCCTAATGAACGCTGCTAGACGCTGACAGATGCTAGATCGATATCTATGCTTTCTCTAGTCGCTGACGCTACCGTACGCTCGGAACGTTAGTTGGTCGCTGGTGAGCGCTTCGCCGCAACGGTACATATGAACGCAGCCCTACCTGTCTTGCAGCGTGTCAACTCAGTCTGAACGCTGCTCAAAGCAGCTCTCATCATGGAATCCATGCCGTTCAGAAGGGGTTATCCACGGTTCATCATTGTTCCTTTGCACTTTTGGTGCTCCAAACTTCAAGCTTTTGCGATGAAGGGGTCTCACGACCAGGCGTGGCAAAGTGTTCTGAGTAATCACACAATCCATAACCGCAGCATTTTCGATCATTAATTTCCTTGGCCCTCCTCCTTTTGCTCGCGCTTTCTTCGATATTCCAGTGTCGCATAATTTGAACACTGCCGTATATCGTTTGGCCGACATTGTGCGATAGGTGTACCGAAGAATCAGGGAATGCTAAAGGAATGTTAAGTATCAGTCGGCGATGTGGTACCGTAGCGGAAAAACTGTCGAAGTGCGTGAGTTGAAGAGAATTGCGCCGTTAAAGGATTAGATGACTCCAGTCGCATATGAATGAGAAAGTAATAGAATAAGAGATTAGAATCGCTTCGATTCGCCTAATTCAACTCCTTTAGGCGCGCTTTTTTCCACCAACATGCATTTCTCCCACTCCACAGTGTCGCAAAGTATAACACAGCCCTTACCACCTCTTTAGCTCTGCTAACGTTTCATTTCAGGGTGACTGAAAACCACAGCCACCTCATTGACGGTCCTCTCGACTACAGTCCTTCTTCCAAATGCACTTGGGTAATCGAGAGCGAGAAGGTATAGTAACCTGTGTTGTGCACTTTTTCGTTTTCAGAATTGTACGAATCTTCTTGAATATTGCAGAAGGTTGGAGCACCTTTGAACATCCGACTTGAGAGTTTCCAAACGGAGTGTGGTTGGGATTTCGTGTATATCTACGATGGTGATGGTGTCTATGGTGAACAGCTTGCAGCTTTTTGGTAAGCTACTTTGTTGAACTTTTTTTTATTCAGAATGAAGGTGTTGTATAAATAGATTGAATACTTGGGTTTTTTTCAGTGGTGAACAAGAAGTGCAAGAGCTGAGCGCTCCGTCTGGTAAAGCACTAATTTATTTCTTCAGTGATTTGGCGATGAATTTAAGCGGGTTCAATATTACATACGAGTTTGAAAGGTAAGTTCTTTTCTCTTTCAAGAACAGCAGTATGCAACTATGTAGCAGCCTTACTTCTTGGAGTGCCTTGTTATAATTTAAAGGGTTACCTGACCATTTGTTCTTTTTTTTTCTTGAGCCAGGAAAGTGGCCCAAGCCGAGTGATTCCGAAGTGGGGCCAATCACCATACATCAGAGCAGTTGTAATTGGTGAGGATACAGTGATCATTATACATGAGACGAGAGAGCGCAGACGCGAGCAGAAATCGATGGGATTAAACGGAATAAGTCCAAATTTTCCCTGGACCTAAGGGTGCAATGAACCTAGGGGATCATACGTTCCAGTTGCTCGGCTGAAATATTACTGTGGTATAGCGTGGTACAGTGGTGTACTATTTTGAGATTCACAGAGCGAACAAGACTCTAAAAATAATGCGCAGCGCGTAAGTTATAAGTTAGTGCCTTCCTTTCTGATACATCTGTTTTAGATGCCCTTACAACTGCAATTCTCATGGGTCTTGTCAAAATAGCCAGTGTATCTGTGACCGAGGTTTTACAGGTAGGTTTTCCAGCCCTAAATTCTTCCAAAGGCTGTGGGTACGATGGCTGGGGGCGGGCAGTTGTCGCCCACGTCATTGGTGGAAGGACTGAGTGGTGTGTCTCCAGACGTGCCCTCGCCGAGTCTGGAACCAGTGACGCTGAAAACAATCGCCCACCTCCAGCAATCGTGCCCACTGCCTTTAATATTCATATGTTCAGAATGTTATCGTTCGCATTTATTTTTAGGTGATTATTGTGAAATGCGTGTATGTACAGAAGACGATGAGGGGAAGTCAGGACCTTGTTTGCATGGTGGAGTCTGCAGAAATTCTCGCTGCTCTTGTGCTGCTTCTTACCACGGTCATTTCTTATGCCATTACTTTCTTTGTTTTTATGGTTTCTAGGCATATAACTAGCTCTGATAGTTTTCCCGAGTGTCCTTTCCGAAAAATGTAGGTTCCAAATGGGTT